>JADLZL010000363.1:0-17399 GCA_015844335.1 Chrysopogon serrulatus | reverse complement strand
GCTGTCAACTGCTTTTCTTTTCTTACAATGCTTCGTGGAGGCGTTGGGAAGCATTTCTGTGTCTATGATTCGTGGGCATGTATGAGGCCAAGCGTTGAGAGGCGTTTAGGGAGAGACATTTACTATATCTATGATTGGTAGGCCATATACGCCAAAAAGCCTCCAAATGCCTACATAAAAGCACTACTCCGTAGTTCCTACTCAATTTTCTTTTTAGTTCTTTTTGTAATAAAGGGGTAAAAACAGTAAATGCCTCTAAGTTGCCTCGACCTATGCAGAAAAATACCAAAAAAATAAAAAAATAAAAATGCGGCCTATACTGAGAAAATGTTGAAAATACCGAAATAAACAAATGCATCAGGCAGAGCTCGATACTTAAACCAACCTTGTACAAGAGAAGAGGCCTTGCATCTCCAACAACTCATCAAATCAAGTTGCTATCCTTATAAATTTGACAAACACACAAAAAAATCTCTCTCCAACAATTCCCCAAATCAACTTGCTATTTATCCAAACTTGCTATCGGAGGTGCCGACGCTGAGTGTATACGCCCAGCGGTGTGGACTCGCTTATCGCGAAATCTCTCCGTCGCCCGGGCTCTTGTCCCTGCGAGCGTGGCGTCCCCTCGGCGGCGAAAAGCCTTCCCTCCCAGCGAAATTCCTCTCCAGCGGACGCATGATGGCTAGCAGTGCTGGCGATGGGACGCCGGCTCTGTCCCGCCCGATCGCCCCGGAGACCCCGCCGTGTGGTCGCCCGAGCGTAGCGCCGCCACCGGTCCCTCGCCGCAGACACGCGGGGAACCCGTACGGTTCGGGCGGTGAAGTCCCAGCCGTCGAAGATGCCCGGTGGAGCGGCGAGGGACGAGCGAAGACGACGGCTCGCCGTCATCCGAGTGGCCGCACCACCGTGGTCCCCAGCTTGAGGAAGCAGGAGACGGGAGGGGAGGACTCAGTGGTCCAGCCATTTCGCCCGGCCAGTGCTCCATCGTCTTCTCCGATACTCCATGGAGGGCGACTTCCATCGATCTCCTCCAATACTCCACGCTAGCAAGAGTCCCATAGGGAGAATGGAAAGCTCTGACATGGAGAACGCGGTGGTGTGACATGCAAAAAGCTGATTTCTGGATTTAGAGGTGGGATCCGGGGAGAGGAAGAAGAGGATTTGTTTTTGTTCTCTTTTCTATCCTGGGCAAAGAAGCGAGAGAGAGAGAGAGAGCAGTGCAAAGCTACTCTCCCTGCATCCAAAGTTCAGCGCCAGGGAATGGTGGAGAGAGCACAAAGACAACGGCTTTAATGGAGGTGGTGGTGGGTGTGTCTATTTTTTTTTTACTAAGTTGGAATAGCAACTATTGGAGAGAGATTTTTTTTCACTTGCCAAATAAATTAGCAACTTGCCAAAACTCAAGATTTGACAAGTGATTTTTACCAAACTCTTTGAGATGCTACCACTTTACTATGATCACTTTGTGAAAAGATACCACTTTAAGTATTCTTTGTTATTACCTACCCTCGAAATAAGTCTTTCCACAAATTTTCAATTGTCAAATCAATTCGGACGAAGAAATGACCAAAATCAAAGTTGTACATATCGTGAGATCTCTGAATTTGTAGTACATATCTTTACCATTTTGAAACCATTTTCTCCCAAATTCATGTGAGAATTTCGTGTTTTGAAATTCAAATTTTAAATTATTCAAATAAAGTTGGATGAAGAAATTATCAAAACAAACATAAGTAAAACATCGATGGGTTCTACACTTTTATGACTTTATTGTTGACAATTCTTTTCATTTTGAAATCATTTCATATCCTACAATTACATTTGAAATTCTCATCATTTAATATCACGCGAATTACATTTGAAATTCTCATATTTTGAAATTGCGGGGTTAGATAAAAAAGCAGTAGGGGCCACCTAAAAAACGCAAAAACCGACCTCAAGCCCATACATGGGAAAAGGCCCAAGCACGAAATGGCCCAAGGAAGGACACACCACGGCTCCCCAGCAAGCCCTCACTTGCCCAGGCATCTCTCGGAATGCGGGGGAGGCATTGCGACTAGCAGGCGTAAGCGCCTCAGTGAACCGATTCGCCCAGGGGCGTTGTGACACGCCAGCGTAGCGCCACTTTCAAGGCGGGACCGCTGTCCAGACCACGCTTCGCTCCAAGATATGAACCCAAACGCTCCTAGGCAAAATGTCTGACTGACACGGCTCAAGGGATAGCAGCACAACGCGTGAGCACGCCCTGCGCCATCATGAAGCGGGGAGCGGTAACCACATCGCCCGAGGGACCCGCCCTCCATTCTCCGCAGATTGTCGGGCGTACAGGGAAAGGCGGGCACTTCATTTACTACGTAGAGAACAATCATTCCACCACACCAGCATTCAATCCGTTCATACAGACACCTGAGTCCAACCGACCAATTTATAAAAGCATAAGTGGAAAAATCACTCGCTAAGCAAGCGATTGTCACATAAGCCGTTATAAACCCGGTAGTCGAGGAATCTCGAAGGATTTCAAACCAAACATCATCCACCAAGATCGTATGGGTTTAAGTCACCATTCGCATGTAACATTTTTCACAAATAGTTAAACAACATCAGAGTGCGGAAATAAAGTTATTACAAACCAAGTTCTTCAAATCCAAATAGCGGAAACAAGATAGTTTGAAAACTCAACCCAACTCACACATTTAAAGATTATTCGGTGCGGTCCGGTCTATCCATCAAAGCGGTTGGGGAAAGATTAAAGGTAACCTTAAAGGCCTTCTAGTCCACTGGAAAAAGGCAAGGTCTCGCAGTACCCGTGGTAGGTATGCCCGTCTGCACAAACAACAAGCAGGAGAAAACCACGAGTGCGAGAATGTACTCAGCTAGACTTACCGACTGACTCAAAAAGTAAAAGACTCCAAGGAGTATGACAGGCCTTATCGGGAGGTAGCTCGACTCATTTTGCATAAAAGCTGTAGTAATATCTAGTGTGATAGCTCAGCAATCATTCCCTATTTATGCTAGGTGAGCTTTTATACTATTCATCATTGCAGTATATTAGTCAAGATTAAAGCAAGCAAGTAGTAACCATAATTATAAACATCGGCAACCCATCATCATCATTAACCACATTCCATAATCATTACTACGATGGTGCAGCTCAAGTCAAGTGTTCACTGTCAGGAACGATGGCGATTCGAATCGATTACTACTGAGCTCAGGGGTATTCCTCATGCAAACCACTCACCCGTCGGTGAGCTTCTGAGATCACTGTGGCGCGTATCCGGGAAGACATACTTAGCGGACTGCGCCGGAACCACCGTGCCGGGGACCTGCCGACTGCTGCCAGCCATAGCGGACCTCGGACTTACTCTTCGCGCCCCCCGTGGTCCCCATCCATCTCCAATACGGTGCGAACGGATCGAAACCGGCCCGGATAGTGTTGGGCTTCGCGGTCGGAGCGACTTGTGTGACTAAACATAGGGCATGCGTTCAACATGACTTGGGGGTACAACAACGGTACGGTCCTTAATCGACACAGATGGAATCACTATGGTCCAACAACCCCACAAGACTCAGTCCGGTCTCCATTTATCAACCATAGCCATAACCAGATGATATCAACATAAGCATTTTCCATCAATCATAGGTAACCACCTATCTCGCGGATATGGGGAAATCACCGACTTCTACCGTCTAAGCAAGCTAAGCATAAAACTCGCCCCTAGACTAGCCGGGGGTGTATCAAGGTAGGATAATCAGTGGTAAAAGCAAGGATATAATGCAGCAACGGTGTCACACAACTCTCCACATACTTAATGCGGCAATCATAAATCATAATTAGACGGTTAGAAAGCATAGGTAAGTGGATGCTCGGTGCTTGCCTTGCTCGAAGTCTGACGTGGTGGTTAGGACACCCCCTTTCAAGGCGGCTCTTCTTCGCCTTCTTCTTGTGGGGCCTCCGGTACGAGGCTCCTAGGATGGTCTGCTTCGGTCTCGAATGCGGGAGGTCTCTTGCGAACCTGTATGATGCGTGCCGTGCATAAGTATCATGAATGCACAACGTATGATGATCATGGATGAAGATGATTAACAGATTATTTGACGGAGTAGGTGCATATCTCTTCTCTAAACACTTAGAAAGTGTATAAAAAAAGAGTGGTGTCTTGTTAGCATACGATATGCGCACACACAACACGAATACCGAATACTATTACTCATAGGCAAACATCACATTTCAGATATGGTACTTCAATGCATGACCAGCAAGCATAACTTAATTGAAAAAAACAAGAATTGGTATAAATGTCATTAAATCATTTAATCAATTACTTATCATTTCATGTGAATAATTTAGACTTGAACTGTGACCTCTGTCTAGACAGTCCAGAAAATTCTACAAAAAATACAGGAGCTACACTATGCTATAACAGAGCCATGATAAAATTTTAGCACATTTTATCTAGTATAACAGTCTACACAAAAAAAGTGAAACAACAGACCAGAAATGCACATTTAATAACTTTGCATTATGAAAAGTGTTAAACAACAGGTTTCATATTTTTTTTATCTAGAACTACTTAGCATAAGAACAGTCACCAAAAATTACCAGGGCATAATTCCCTATAATTAATTTATTAAAAATCATACAAGAATCAGCCCAGAACTGAAATTAAATCATATTCCAATATTTTTGTACAGTAACTGCATGACATATATTTTCCTAGAACCTACATCACACATAGAGTCTATCAAAACAAGAATCACATTTTTCAGAGCAATATTCTATTTATTATGCATTTACTCAGATTTCAGCAATTTAAGCAATTAAATAAATCTACACAGAAAATATTCACCAAAAATACATCTCATATTTTTCAATGACAGATCTACTCAGTAGAAGTCTAACAAAACAAATTTCATCAAATTTGGATCTCATTTGCTCAGCTATGAATTTAAAAACCAAATAAAAAGCATTCTGAAAAAAACATTTAAAGGAAAACGCCACGTGTAGGCCTGGCTGACCGGTCCAGTGGACGCGGCTCGCTGCCAGCCAGCGGCCCGAGGTCAACCCGCCCCATCGGTCAGCCGGCCGGGGCAGATGGCCGTTGACCGGCCGGTGCTCGCCGGCGGTGAGGTGGTTGCCGGCGCAAAGGGGCACCCGGCGTGCTCCCCTCGGCAAGCCGCACCCCCCGTGGTGGGGTTGGTTCTTGGCGGTGGCGGTCGGGAAAGCCGACGACGGCGAGCGGCGGCGCGAGCAACGCGACGGCGACGGCGCGCCTGAGGCGCCTCCGGCGATGGCAAGGCAACCGAGGAGCGCACGAGCACATACAAAACCCTAGCGACGGGTATCTACGCGCGAATGCGCGGCAATGAGCCCGCAATGGTACGGCCGCTGCATGGCGCAGACACTCTGGGCGCTGGGCTCGGGCGAAGCTCCCGCGCGCGGCGCAGGTCTAATCGACTCCACTTCCGAGAGCGCAATTGGAGTTCGATTCGAATCCCAGCGGTTGGCGTGCGCGCGACCAGAGAGAGGGAGAGAGCGCGGGTGAGCTGGAACGCCGCGGGCCGCTGAGCTCGCTCCCCGCCATGGCGCTGGGCGTAGCAGGTGATTGGCCCTTACCGAGGCAATGGCAGGGCAGAGGATGGCCTGGGTGTAGCGTGGGGACGGTGGAGGTCGCGCGTTGGCGGAGTGCGATATGCGCGCGAGGAACGCGGGCGGCGCCGCCGGGGCGTGTCACCGGGCGAGCCGCAGAAGCTACGGTAGACGCAGAGAGAGACAGAGCGAAATGGAGCGGCTGCCGTTTCCATTTCGGGCGCGGTAGTGGGTGATGCGGCCGCGGCGGTGGGGACCTGCTGTGCCAGGGGCTCGCTGGCCACTTGGCACGGCGGCCAGGCGATCTGCGGCCACGCCGCGCTCCACGCCGGGCGCCGGCGCTCGCCGGCGGCCGGCCACGCCCGACGCAGGCGCTGGGCGCTGAGCGCGGCGCGACGCGGAGGCCCGGGTCAAGTGACTTCGGGCCGAATTCGGTTGCCCGTTTCGCGCTGGCGCTTTCTTCTTTTTTTGAAATTTTGAATCAAACTCAAATGCAACTATTTGACAAATTTAAAAAGCTTTTTCATGAAAAGTGCCCAAAATAAAAGTTGTAGAGAATTTCAAACTGAACAACTTTCATTTAAGACTCATCTCCAAAATACGAATAAATTTTGAATCACAAATTCATTTTGAATTTAGGGCAAATAAAAAGGGATTTTCAATTTATTTTCTTTTGATTCAAATTGCACCAAATCTTTTGCAATAAATTTTGTTAAATCATTTTGAAATGCTAGGCACATGGATCCAAACTTGATCAAGTTGTTTGCAAGACAATTAATTAACTAATTAAGCAATTAAGCAATCAATCAAGAATTTAAAACAAGCACATGAAATGACAATGCAAATTAGGGTTTGTGCTTGATGATGCTCATGCCATGTTTAATGAACAATTTAGGTTAATTAATTACTAGCCTAATGCATACTTAACACCGAGGTGTTCTGACCCTACCCTTAAAAGAAATCTCGTCCCGAGATTTGGGTTTACTAACCAGGGTTTTATGGAATTCGGGATAAACTTCTTTTCGTGTAATCCTCGGTTTCCCATGATGCATCTCTATCATCATGGTAGCTCCACACACCTTGTAAGATGCGCACTGCGATTCCTAGTAACTCTTTCTTTCTTATCAACAATTTTACAGGTTCTTCTTTATAGACTGGATCGGTACTAGCTTCAAATCTGCTCATCAACTCTTTCCTCGGGTACACGCAAACACTTCTTCAATTGAGAGATGTGAAAGACCGAAAGATGGAACTCATTGACTCTCGCAACTGTAATTTGTAACAACTTCACCTCTTCTTTCAAGAATCTTGTATGGACCCACATATCTTGGTGCGGCTTATTTTGGCTCCAAACCTTTGGGTACCTTTTTGTGGGGGGGAGACTCTCGATATACATAGTCACCCACCTCAAACACCGTGGTCTTCTTCTATTATCCACATATAGCTCTTTTGTCGGGGACTGTGCGGCTTTCATATGTTCTTGGATAGTTCGAACCTTCTCTTCACTTTCAGGAACAAAGTCAATACCGTATCTCCTTTCTCCGACCGGCCCGGTTCAACGGAGTTCTACACTTTACGCCATACAAAGCTTCAAGCGGTGCCATCTTGATGCTCTCTTGATGGCTGTTGTTGTAGGAAAACTCAGCCCAGAGGTAGCCAAGATTCCCCACGAACCCTTGGCAGATAGCACAAAACTCTCAACATATCTTCAAAGAACTTGATTAAGTCTTCGATCGACTGAAGTTTGAGGATGATAAGCGGTCTTTGTGCAATAACTTGGTACCCATTCCTTCA
This sequence comes from Chrysopogon serrulatus, assembly GCA_015844335.1. NCBI lineage: Eukaryota > Viridiplantae > Streptophyta > Magnoliopsida > Poales > Poaceae > Chrysopogon > Chrysopogon serrulatus. The sequence continues at coordinate 10,018 of JADLZL010000363.1, read as the reverse complement.
TGCAAACGCGGGTCGAGAAATGAGCGGTGAACTGCGATCCTCGATCGAGATACGATGATGGTCTTGGGTACCCCATGCAAACGGACAATCTCTTCAATGTAGAGGTCAGCATATTGAGGTGGTCTATAGGTCGTCTTGGCGGGTAAGAAGTGAGGCGACTTGGTTAGTCGATCAACGATTACCCAAATCGAATCATTACCCTTTTGTGTGGTTGGCAAACCTGCGTGATGAAATCCATCTTGATATCATCCCACTTCCAGCAGGAACTGGGTAGAGGTTTCAAAGAAACCTGCCTTCATGTGAATGGCCTTGACACGACAACAAGTATCGCATCGAGCCACATATGATGCTATCTCTTTCTTCATCTTGGTCCACCAATATCGAGGTCTCGGATCATGATACATCTTGTTACTTCGAGGGGTGAATGGATAGCTTGGAAGGTGAGCTTCATCCATTATCTTGTTCTTAAGTTCTCGGTCCTTTGGCACGACAAGGCAGTGTCGAACCAAAGTACACCATTGTCATCCAATCGGGGAATCGCGAATTGATTCCTTCTTCATTCTTTCTTTGAGGTGGTAGATACCGGGATCAATCTTTTGGCCTTCAATGATCCGTTGGTCGAGAGAACATCGAACTTGGATATCATGCGGGACTGCAGGATGCATCAAATTGAATCTTTCCTCAACCAACGGCTTCACAGCATGGTGATGTAACTTGCGACTCAAGGCATGCGCAACTACGTTTGCTTTTCCCCCGGTGATAGTGCCTTTGTCAAGTCATAGTCCTTGATTAACTCTAACCATCTTCGCTGCCTCATGTTAAGCTCGGGTTGGGTGAAAATGTATTTTTTGAGACTTTTGTGATGCGTATAGATATTGCACACATTTCCCAACGAGATAGTGCCTCCCGTATCTTTAAGGCATGCACAAGCTACGGCCTAACTCAAGATCATGCGTGGGATAGTTGACTTCATGCTTTCTCAAGCGGCGTGAAGCATAAGCAATCACTTTCGGCCTTCTTGCATCGGCACACAACCTAAACCGGTCTTCGATGCATCACGGTATACATCAAACGCGGCTTCTATCGATGTCGGTGTGCCAAGACAGGGGCGATGGTTAGCAACTCTACTTAGGGAGTGCGGAAAGGCGCCTCACATGCCTCTGTCCGGACAAATTTATGCTCTTTTCGTAGTAGACTTGTCATTGGCTTAGCAATCTTAGAAAAATGGAATGAAACTGGCGATAGTACCTGCCATTCCAAGAAAACTCCGAACTTCATGCGAGCGGGCGTGGGCGGTTGCCAATCCATGACCTCTTGTACCTTTGTGGGTTGATGATATGCCATTTTCAAAATGATATGGCCAAGGAAGGCAACTTCCTTTAGCCAAAACTCACATTTGCTAAACTTGGCATACAGCTTATGTTCTCTTAGTGCAGTAAGTGCAACTCTTAGATCTTTGGGCATGTTCTTCTTCATTTGCGAGTAGATCGGAATGTCATCCAAGAATACAATCACGAACTTATCAATTTGGGCATAAAGACTGAATTCATAAGATACATAAAGTATGCTGGGAGCATTTGTTAGGCGAAAGACATAACAAGATACTCGTACAACCCGTATCTAGTAACAGCCGGTCTTATGTATATCTTCGGGGACGAATCGATCCGATGATACCACGATCTCAAGTCAATCTTAGAAAACACCTTAGCTTTAGACAAGCGATCAAAGCAGAATATCAATTCTTGGTAGAGGGTACTTATTCTTGATTGTCCACGGCATTGAGCGTAGATAGTCAACACATAGTCTCAAAGAATGATCTTTCTTTTTTTCACAAATAAAATTTGGACAACCCCATTCGAGAAGTACTTGGCCTAATGAAACCCAACTTCTTCAACTCATACAACTGTTTCTTCAACTCTGCTAACTCATTGGGAGGCATACGATACGGTCTCTTGCATTGGAGTATGTACGAGCACTAAATCAATTGCAAACTCAATATCTCTTTTAGGGAGGTAACCCGAGGCAAATCTTCGGGAAAGACATCGGGAAAGTCCGCGACCAATTTGGAATCTCATTCCGTAAGAGAGGAAGCTTGAATAGCATATGTTAACTTGGTCATATGCGCAGCTTCGAGGTAATACCACTTGGAAGGTGTCATTACCACGAGGATCTGTGAGGGTAACGGTTCTATTCAGTATCAATCACCACTTGCTTATCTTTCATCCAATCCATACCCAAGATCCGTCCATAGTTAACCCGGGTAACACTACCAAATTAACTCTATATGCTTTATCTCCAATTTCAAAAATTGCATGCTCAAGCATTTGATTAGATAGGACATCGACACCAGCCCGACTGTCACGGTACCCATAATCTAATTGCTTAAGTTCTAACTCATGCGATCGTGCATATGCTTGACTCATAAAAAGAATGCGATGATCGAATCAAATAAAACAAGCTACCGGGATGGTTGTTGACAAGAAAACGTACCAGCAGTGACTGGTTCTCCTTCGGCAATCTCATTTATGGAGGTGTGGTGAGCACGAGCTTGATAGGTTGTCTCTGCTTCTTCGGGTATGGGCGTGTGCCCAGGCGAAGTGACTGCAGTTGATGCGGTTGAAGCACGGACCTCGCCAGCGAGTGCATTGCCGGTAGGACCACCAGTCCCAGCTTGAGCTTGAGGTGCGAGGTGGGCGATAGCCCCTCAATTCTTCGGAGGTGGTGGAACATTTCTCTTTGGAGCAGTGCACGGAACCTTGAATTCTGAACAGGAGGCGCGATATGGCGGCGGTTAGGCATTGGAGGTCGGGCTGGGAAGATCCTCCCTCGAAGCTTCTCTTGCGATTCTTGGAAGCGACATGCGTATTGTTATTATTCTCTTGAGTCAAGCGATCACTGATAAATGCATTGAATGTAGTCCTCGAATGATACCCATGGTTTTTTAGCCATCTTGGTATTGAGACCTCTCTTTTGAAACTTTTCTATTTTCTTATCTTCGGTGTCCCACGTATGACCAGACATAATCGGGATTTATTGTTGAACTCTTGCGCATATTCATTCATACTTTTGTTGCCTTGAGTGAGCCTCATGAACTCGAGACACTTTCATGGCCATCGGACACAGTGGGACATAGGTACTGCGGAAGATCTCGAGTGAACTGCGCCCAGTGATAAGGGCATTCGGCGGAAAAAGTGGTGCGTTGATGGGACCACCAAATTCCAGCCCCCCCAAGTTGATGGGCACCATACTCAACCTTCAGCGACTTCGGTCATGCGGGCTTGGCCGAAACTTGTCTTCCATGGTATTGATCCACTCGAGAGCCTCAAGCGGTTCCTTAGCTTGCAAAAACTTGGGCGGATCGGTATCAAGAAGTCCTTGAAAGTGCTATCTTGGTTCAGCGGGCGGTCCGCGGTGGCCTCCGTGGTGTGTGTTTGTTTAAATATCGGCGCAACGTGGCCTCCATGTTCTTGCTGACTGCCGAGAACTGTTGGAAGAGCTGCTCGGTGTCAGCGGTTGAGGAGGTGGTGGTGGCAGTCCGTCCTAGGGTTTGCCCATTACCCCACGTTTCCGTTGCCTCCATTACCATTCCCACCATTTCCACCGTTTCCATCATTGCCATTGCCTCCGTTTCCTTGGCGGGTCCTTCACCCACCAAGGTACCACTCCCGATGCGGCGAGTCCCAACCATCTGCAGATTTCGTATCAAGTAATCATTAGGTGATGTTACAATATTGTAAGCGAATGTAATAATCATGCCAATGAATTATTGGAAGAAAATGAATTCATTCAACAATACACGAGGCATAAAGATTCATTTTCCACAATCCATAACATCACTAATTATATTACTGAAAGAAGCATCATCCCGGGCATGCAACATCAAAATTGCCCGACACACATACATTTGGACTTTAGGCATTCGGTAGCACCACAACTTCGGGACATCCAACACACACATGAGTCACATCTCATAAGGTTCTGAGACCAACAACAAAAACAACAAGAGCGGCTACGACTAGCGATGAGACTACTAGCCTACTGGTATGCTCACTACCAGCGTCGGACTCGTCGGCCCGAACAACGTCGTCGTCGGTGCGGGCTCAGGGTGCGGTGGAAGGTCGGCGTCCTCCTCGCCACCATCGGGGTCGATGACTCCCGGCTCCATCTCGGCAGCTCGGTGCGCATGGTGACCATGAACCTGGTTGGCAAGGCGACGTGTACTCCCCGTGCAAGCTGGTCAATGTCTTTGCTCGCGGTCAAAGAGCCGTGCCCCTAGTGGTGGGCGTCGTTCCGGGCTTCATTCCTCTCAGTGACCAAGCGGGCCATCATCTGTCGGCGTTCTTCTCGTACTTCTCATGGCGTGCAACACGTGCGGCGCAAAGTCTCGAGCCTCCTCCACGGTGACCTCTCTCACATCTGCCTCATACTCGTCTCTAGTAGCTATGATGGTGTCCATCTGCCGCAAGTCTCGGATTTGGTCCCCTGTGCTCCTTCTTCATTTTCTTCTCATTCTTCCACATAGCCTTGTTCCAGTCCTTTCAGCTTGTACATTGTTGCTTCGGTGGCATCGGCATGCCCCGCATCACGGCATACATGGAACTCATAGCCGTGTTATCACGCCATCAATCTCGTCAACTCGGCCAACGTGCGGCTAGGGGACTGCTCCCAAACAGTGTCCTGAGGATCATCCCTAGGAAAAGTCCCTGCCAAGGCCGTTGCCAGGCTCGGAGGAAAGCGTTCCATGATGCGGCGGGCACATGGAATGCGGCCCTGCTAGCCCCATCTGTGCGGTGACACGGTGAGCGCGGACCGCCACCCATCCCACTCGGAGTCGGGTGGAGTGGAGGAACAAGTGATCTCCACGGCCACCAAGTCGTCTCCCACGACGTGGCTCCTCTGTAACCCGGGAGTAGGCAGTGCCGCTGCTCCTTAGCGTATCCCCCATTGACCTAACACCCTCGAGGAGCGTGGGCATGCCAAACTCCTCAAGAAAGTGATCCTCCACGATCACGGTGCGTGGTGCAAGGCTGTCGGCGGTACCCTGCCCCCGGTGGACTTGCGTGCGGTTTGCTTAGTGCGAGCCATCTGTCGAAATTTATCCCTAGGTGAGACAAGTTATTAATTAACCAAATTTTAATGGGCGAGAATAATCAATTTATAAGGGAAGTTAAATGTAATGACATGAGATGAACAAACATGATGTATGCACGTCTTACGTTCTCACAAACTTAGCAAAAATAATTCTAGCGGATATACGGTGGCATACAACGTTCTCTCATAGCGTATAACTAGCCGTTCTACGAATCGCTGTTATGTACTGCAGAAAATCCACTTCACCCATCCCAACGGTATGAATAAATGCATTGCGGAAAGTAAAGATTAAGCACTCACACGTATGTGCATTCCCAAATACACGCACATGTAGTACAACTACCCGATCCTCGTCCAAAGACGGCATCGTCTCAACAGACGGCACAACCCACAATTAAACACCTTGGTAAGTACATGGTTTTGACATGTAAGTACTTCCGATATCACACTAGCACTCCCCTAGATTGCGGTTGGACAACCATGCTCTCACAACTCCCACTTACCGGGCGTAGAGGCATTTGAACCATACATTACCACTCAAATGAATGGCACCCATACAATTACCTTGCCGCATGGGCAACGATCAGAAATAGAATATGATGCAAGCCCCCAAGTTAGTACTTAAATAGCCACCTAGGGTCCTTATTTGGGCATAAAGGATATGACCACTGGCACACTCTTAGTTTTGCAAACAACCTTCTCAAAAGACTTATAGATCTATAAGTTGAAATCCGGTTTTTGGAAGCAAATTCTTTTGTTTTAAATAGACATGTGAGCGATGTCGCTAAACCTTGCTCACGATACCCAAATGTCCGCGAGCGAAACCAATTTATAAAAGCATAAGTGGAAAAATCACTTCGCTAAACAAGCGATTGTCACATAAGCCGTTATAAACCCGGTAGTCGGAAATCTCGAAGGATTTCAAACCAAACATCATCCACCAAGATCGTATGGGTTTAGCGTCACCATTCGCATGTTACAACATTTCACAAATAGTTAAACAACATCGGAGTGCGGAAATAAAAGTTATTACAAACCAAGTTCTTCAAATCCAAATAGCGGAAACAAGATAGTTTTTGAAAACTCAACCCAACTCACACATTTAAAAATTATTACAGTGCCGGTCCGAGTCTATCCATCAAAAGCAAGTGGGGAGAAGATTAAGAGTAACCTTGCCCAAGGCCTTCTAGTCCACTTGGGAAAAGACGGTCTCGCAATACCATGGGTAGGTATGCCCGCCATCTGCACAAACAACAAGCGGGGAAAACCCACGAAAGAAGTACGAGAATGTACTCGGCTAGACTTCTTCCCGACCGACTCAAAGTAAAAGACTCCAAGGAGTATGACAGCCTTATCGGAGGTAGCTCGACTCATTTGCATAAAAGCGGTAGTAATATCTAGTGTGATAGCTCGGCTTAATCATTCCTATTTATGCTAGGTGAGCACCTATACTATTCATCATTGCAGTATATTAGTCAAGATTAAGCAAGCAAGTAGTAACCATAATTATAAACATCGAGCAACCCATCATCATCATTAACCACATTCCATAATCATTACTACGATGGAGTGCGCTCAAGTCAAGTGTTCCTTTGTCGAGGCGATGGCGATTCGAATCGACATTACCCAGAGCTCGGGGGTATTCCTCATGCAAACCACACTCACACCCGTCGGTGAGCTACGAATCACCATGGCACGTATCAGGAAGACAAGCACGCGGACTCGCCGCGGAACCACCGTGCCGGGGCCCTTGGCGCCTAACCGGACCATCTTTGGACCTCGGACTTACTCTTCGCGCCCCCGTGGTCCCCCATCCATCTCAATACGGTGCGAGCGGATCGAGAACCGGCCGGATAGTGTTGGGCTTCGCGGTCGGAACGACTTTATCCCAGCTAAACATGAGGCATGCGTTCAACATGACTTGGGGTACAACAACAGTACGGTCCTTAATCGACAGCGACGGAATCACTATGGTCCAACAACCCCACAAGACTCCGTCCGGTCTCCATTTATCAACCATAGCCACTAACCAGATGATATCAACATAAGCATTTTCCATCAATCATAGGTAACCACCTATCTCGCGGATGACGAGGAAATCACCCACCTACCCCACCGTCTAAGCAAGCTAAGCATAAAACTTCGCCCTAGACTAGGCGAGGGGTATATCAAGGTAGGATAATCAATGGTAAAAGAAGGATATAATGCGACAACGGTGTCACACAACTCTATACTTAATGCAGCAATCATAAATCATAATTAGGCAGTTAGAAAGCATAGGTAAGTGGATGCTCGGGTGCTTGCCTTCCAGCTTCAAGTCCGACGTGGTGGTTAGGACACTCGGGCAGCTCTTCTTCGCCTTCTTCTTGTGGGGCCTCCTAACTCCTCCGGATGGTCCTGCTTTCGGTCTCCGATCGGGAGGTCCTCTTGCGAACCTGTATGATGCGATGCCGCGTGCATAAGTATCATGAATGCACAACGATGATGATGATCATGGATGAAGATGATTAACAGATTATTTGGACGGAAATAGGTGCATATCTCTTCTCTAAACACTTAGAGAGTGCATAAAGAAGAGTGGTGTCTTGTAGGGCATACGGCGTGTAATGCACACACAACAAATACCGGAATACTATTACTCATAGGCAAACATCACATTTCAGATATGGTACTTCAATGCATGACCAGCAAGCATAACTTAATTGAAAAAGCACAAGAATTGGTATAAAGGTCATTAAATCATTTAATCCAATTACTTATCATTTTCATGTGAATAATTAGACTTGAACTGTGACCTCTGTCTAGACAGTCAGAAAAAATTCTACAAAAAATTACAGGGCTACACTATGCTATAACAGAGCCATGATAAAATTTGTAGCACATTTTATCCAGTATAACAGTCTACACAAAAAAGTGAAACAACGGACTAGAATGCACATTTAATAACTTTGCATTATGAAAAGTGTTAAACAATAGGTTTCATATTTTTATCTAGAACTACTTAGCATAAGAACAATCACCAAAAATTTACCAGGGCATAATTCCCTATAATTAATTTATTAAAAATCATACAAGAATCAGCCCTGAACTGAATTAAATCATATTCCAATATTTTTTGTACAGTAACTGCATGACATATATTTTTCCTAAAAACTACATCACACATAGAGTCTATCAAAACAAGAATCACATTTTTCAGAGCAATATTCTATTTATTATGCATTTACAGATTTCAACAATTTAAGCAATTAAATAAATCTACACAGAAAATATTCACCAAAATACATCTCATATTTTTCAATGACAGATCTACTCAGTAGAAGTCTAACAAAACAAATTTCATCAAATTTGGATCTCATTTGCTCGACTATGAATTTAAAACCAAATACAAGCATTTAAAAAACATTTTAAAGGAAAACTGCTCTGTAGGCCTGAGCTGGACCCGGTCGAGTGGACGCGGCTCGCTGCCAGGCGGGCTGAGAGTCAACCCGGCTACCGGTCGCCGGCGGCACGAGCGAGCCGTTGATCGGCCGTGCTCAGCCGGCGGTGAGGTGGTCTGCGGCTAGAGAACGCCAGGCGTGCTCCCCTCGGCAAGCCGCACCCGTGGTGGGGGTTGGTTGGCAGTGGCGGTCGGAAAAGCGGCGGCCGGCGACAGCTGAGCTAGCAGCGGCGGCGGCGGCCGCTCCGCGCCTCCGCGCTAACAAGGCCGGTAGGAGCGCCACGAGCACATGCAAACCCCTAAGCTGGCATCTGCAGCGAATGCACGGCTGGCAATGAGCTGCAATGGTGGCCGCACGCGTGCATGAAAGCGGCTGCTGGCGCAAGCTACAGCAACGAGCTCAGCCTGTGGTAGAGAAGTCGATCGACCCACCGGCGCTGCAGTCCGAGTTCGAACTCCAGCCGGCTATATCAGCGTCGCGACCCGACAGAGAGAAGGAAAGCGCGTGAGTGGCGAGGCAGCGGCCGCAGCTCCAGCGGCCTCCGGCCATAGCCTGGCAGTGGCAGTGACCGTCCCGGCCCTTGCAGAGAGCAATGCGAGGCGAGATGGCTCGGGTGTATGCGGGCGGTGGCGGAGGTCGTGCAGCGTTGGCGGAGTGCTTGGCCTGCAGCGGAAGGCAGCGCGGCCAGCAGCCTAGCTGTGCGGTGTCGGCAGCGGCCTTGAGCGAAGCGAGAGAAGGCGAAGCGAAGTAATGGAAGCGGCTGCGTTTCCATTTCAGGCACCTTGGCGAGTGATGCGGCGCGGCAGGTGGAGACCCGCTTGCCGAGCTCATGCCGGCCCACTTGCTGCAGCGGCGAGCGGCAGCGGCCACGCGTGCCACCCAGCGGCGCTTCGGCGTGCACGCGATCGGCCACGCTGCGGCAGCCTTGAGCGCGCAGCGGCGAGCCCAGCGAGGAGCGCTGGCGCCCGTTGGGCGGCTTCAGGCGAGTCGGCGCTGCCGTTCAGCATGCCGCGCTTTCTCTCTCTCTCTGAAATTTTGAATCAAACTCAAAGTACAACTATGTTGACAAATTTAAAAGCTCATGAAAAGACAGTGCCCAAAATAAAAGTTGTAGAGAATTTCAAACTGAACAACTGTCATTTAAGACTCATCTCCAAAATGCGAATAAATTTTGAATCCTACCAAATTCATTTTTGAATTTAGGGCAAATAAAAGGGATTTTCAATTTATTTTCTTTTGATTCAAATTGCACCAAATCTTTTTGCAATAAATTTTTGTTAAATCATTTTGAAATGCTAGGCACATGGATCCAGACTGATCGAGTTGTTTGCAAGACAATTAATTAACTAATTAAGCAATTAAGCAATCAATCAAGAATTTAAAACAAGCACACATGAAGAATGACAATGCAAAGAAATTAGGGTTTGTGCTTGATGATGCTCCATGCCATGTTTAATGAGACAATTTAGGTTAATTAATTACTAGCT
>JADLZL010000361.1:0-68197 GCA_015844335.1 Chrysopogon serrulatus | reverse complement strand
GAATGCTAATCCAAATGCTCCAAAGGCACCAGGGGCCAATCAGTGTTTCACTTGTGGTGAGGTGGGGCATTACTCTTATAACTGCCCAAAGAAGATAGCTCAAGGTGCTCGTGTTCGAACCAGCCCTCTCATCACAACGTTGGCGAACCGGGGCAACCGGGGACAAAGAGAACTATGTTCGTGGCAAGGTTAATCATGTGGCCACCGAAAAAAAGACCACGATACGCCAGGATGTGATGATGGGTATGTTTCTAGCCCACTCCAATTTTGCCACAATATTATTTGATTACGCATCACATTCCTTTATAAGTACTCGTTATGTGGAGAAACATGGTATGTTAATGCAAAAGATGAAGAATCCTATGGTAGTAAATTCACCCGGTGGTGACATGAGCGCAACTTTAATCTATCCTAGAGTCAACTTAAAAATGAGGGGGGTAGATTTTGAAGCAAATCTTATAGTACTTCCTTCATTGGGAATTGATGTGATACTTGGTATGAATTGGCTAAGACCCCATAAGGTAGTTATTCAAAGGTGATAAGAAGTCGCTGAGCTTGATGGCACCAGCTGGGGAGCGAATTGAGATAGATGTCTCTATGTCGGTTGAACAGTGTTGTGCAGTCAATCAGCTGGAGGGTAATTCTCTAGATGATATCAGAGTAGCCAACGAGTTTCCAGATGTTTTCCCCGATGACTTGCCGGGTATGCCACCCGAACGTGAAATTGAGTTTATAATTGAATCAAGTTACACGAACTGCACCCATAGCTAAAAGGCCATATAGAATGGGGGTGAATGAGTTAGCAGAACTTAAGGCACAACTAAAAGAATTGCTAGATAAGGGTTATATCCGTCCTAGTTCATCACCTTGGGGAGCACCAACAATTTTTGTCGAGAAGAAAGATGGTACACAAAGAATGTGCATAGATTACAGGTCCCTCAATGAAGTGACAATTAAGAACAAGTACCCACTTCCTAGAATTGATGATTTGTTTGATCAACTAAAAGGGGCTTGTGTATTTTCTAAGATTGATCTTAGGTCTGGTTACCATCAGTTGAGAATAAGACCTTCAGATATCCCCAAAACTGCTTTTGTGACTAGATATGGGTTATATGAATACATTGTGATATCTTTTGGCCTTACTAATGCACCTGCTTACTTTATGTATCTGGTGAATAAAGTATTCATGGAATATCTTGATAAGTTTGTGGTAGTGTTTATTGATGATATCCTGGTTTTCTCTAAGAATGAGGAAGAACATGAGGAACACTTGAGGCTAGTCTTGCAAAAGCTTAGAGAACACCAACTCTATGCTAAGCTTAGTAAGTGTGAGTTCTGGTTAAAAGAGGTATCTTTTCTTGGTCATGTTGTCTCTAATGGTGGAGTAGCAGTAGACCCTAAGAAGGTGGAGGATGTGCTGAACTAGAGTCCACCACAGGATGTAAGTCAGATCCGAAGCTTCTTGGGAATGGCTGGGTACTATCGAAGGTTCATTGAAGGGTTCTCAAAACTTGCAAAACCTATGACTGCCCTTCTAGAGAAGAATGCTAAATTTGTTTGGTCCAAAGAATGTCAAACCAAATTTGAGGAATTGAAAAAGAGGTTGACCACAGCTCTAGTGCTCATTATGCCAGATATCACCAAGAGTTTCTCTATCTACTGTGATGCCTCACGGCAAGGTCTTGGTTGTGTTCTTATGCAAGAGGGTAGAGTTGTTGCTTATGCATCACGACAAACCCAGGAAACATGAGTTGAATTACCCCACCCATGATCCGGAGTTAGTGACAGGTTGTTCATGCTCTCAAGATATGGAGGCACTATTTGATTGGGCACAAGACAGAGATCTATATCGACCATAAGAGTTTGAAATACATATTCACCCAATCGATCTAAACTTGAGACAACGCAGATGGCTAGAGTTGATAAAAGATTATGATCCGAAGTACACTACCACCCGGTAAAGCTAATGTAGTGGCGTATGCTCTAAGTAGGAAGAATTATGTCAACATGGCCTATGCAACTCAGCTATCTAAGGAGTTGTGCGAAGAGTTTGCATACCTCAACTTGAGTATGGTAGCCAATGTAATGGAGATGGAAGTAGAACCTACCTTGGAGAAGGAGATCCGTGCGGGACAGCTAGAGGATGAGAAGATCAAAGAACTTGTTGAACGGATAGTGATTGGTAAGGCACCAGGTTTCCGTTTGGATGATCAAGGTACAGTATGGTTTGGTAAGAGGATTTGTGTGCTAGAAGTGAAATCTATTAGAGAATCTATCCTGAGGGAAGCACATGAATCAGCCTATTCAATACACCTAGGTAGCACTAAGATGTATCTTGATCTCAGAGAGAAGTATTGGTGGTATGGTCTTAAGAGGGATGTAGCAGAACATGCGGCCTTGTGTGATACGTGTCAGCGGGTGAAAGCAGAACACCAGAGGCCAGCTGGTTTGCTTCAACCTCTAAAGGTACCTGAATGGAAATGGGAGGAAGTGGGCATGGATTTCATCGTGGGGTTACCTCGTACACAAAGAGGTTATGATTCCATATGGGTTATTGTTGATCGGTTGACCAAAGTAGCACATTTTCTTCCTGTCAAGACTACATACTCAGGAGCCAGACTAGCAGAGCTATACATGGAAAGAATTGTATGTCTACATGGAGTGCCAAAAAGGATTGTTTTCGATAGGGGTACTCAGATTACATCACAGTTCTGGCAGAAGCTACATGAGTCCATGGATACTAAGTTGAATTTTAGCTCAGCTTACCATTCATAGATAGATGGACAGACAAAAAGAACCAACCAAATATTAGAGGATATGTTGAGGGCTTGTGCTTTACAGTATGGGACTAGCTGGGATAAGAGTTTACCTTATGCAGAGTTTTCTTACAATAACAGTTATCAGAAGAGTCTCAAAATGGCACCATTTGAAGTGTTGTATGGTAGGAAGTGCAGGACACCACTGTTTTGGAATCAGATAGGGGAAAGCCAAGTGTTTGGGCCAGAAATATTAAAGGATGCAGAGAAACAAGTGCAAGTGATAAGGGAAAACTTGAAGATTGCCCAGTCACGACAAAAGAGTTATGCGGACACTAGGAGAAGAGAATTGGTGTTCGAAGTAGGTGACTATGTGTATCTCAAAGTCTCACCTATGAGAGGAGTTAAGAGGTTTCATACCAAGGGAAAGTTGTCCCCTAGGTATGTGGGACCTTTCAAGGTCTTGGCTAGAAGAGGAGAAGTTGCTTATCAGCTAGAGCTACCTGAACGACTCTCGGGAGTACACGATGTCTTCCATGTGTCACAGCTGAAAAAGTGTTTAAGAGTGCCAGAGGAACAATTACCCCTAGAGGAACTTGACATCAATGATAATCTCTCCTACAAGGAGCATCCAGTGAGAATTTTGGATATAGCTGAAAGAATCACTAGAAGTAAAATCATAAGAATGTGCAAGGTTCAGTGGAACAGGCACTCAAAAGATGAGGCAACTTGGGAAAGAGAAGAAGATCTGAAATCCGAGTATCCACATCTTTTCCAATCATCCGAATCTCGAGGACGAGATTCATTTTAAGGGGGGTAGGTTTGTAACACCCAAAAACTGAATTCCTAAATTTAGTGATTAATTATGAGTTTTATTTATTTTTCTGTGCATTTAAACATAGGGTAAATAATATTTTTGTGCAACTAAAATGAAATATAAGGTGTAGAAACTTTTATGTTGCATTCATGCTGGTGCATATATTTTTTTTGGTTGTGTGTAAGGTTGGTTTTATTTGAATTTAATTTCAAACCCCTTTTGATTTTGGTTCAAATTCAAATCAGAAAAAGAAAACCTTTTTCCTTTTCTTTTTCCCCCTTCCCTCCTTTTCAGCCCAAGCCGGCCCACCGGCCTCTCCTTCCCCCTCCTTTCCTTTTCCCCCCCTCATTCCCGCTTGGGCCTAGCCCATCGGGCCGCGGCCGCCAGCCCAGGGGCACGGCGCCCCCTTCCCTCTCTCTCCCACAATGGGGCAATGGGGCTCGGGCGGCCGCCATCTCCTCCCTCTTCCTTTCTTCTTCCCCACGACCGGAAGCCGCCGCTCTCCTTCCTTTTTACGGTAAATGGCGCATGCGAGGGAAGGCCATCCCGGCCGCCAATCAAGCCCGATGATGGACTCTGCCATCCCCGCACCCCCACGTGCCGCTATAAAAGCCGGCCGAGTCCCTCCTCTTCCTCTCCTTGCTGCCGAAACCGAGCACCCCACTGCCACCCCCGTCTTCTCGTCTAGAGCTCGGTCGTCGCCGCAACTGTGACCAGGAGCATCGCCAGGTGATGCCGCGGCCATAGCGCCCTCCAATTTCCCATTTTCGTCATGTTCCGCCCTTGATTTTTCACTCACCGTGGCATTTCTCTCTCCAGTCCGCCACCACTCGTCGCCGGCCACCGCAGCTGCTTCCTGGTCGGCGAGAACCCCTTCATCGTGTTCGCGGTGAGGCCCTCTCCCTTCTCGTGCCCTTGGTTTGGCCAAGATGCTCGGAATCACCGGACACGCCACTCCCACAACCGCCCCGCCATGGCGCCGCCCTTGAGCCGTCGACCCGACAGCGCCCCCTTCTTTTCCGATGGTGCCATCGAGTTGGCGGCGGCGCGCTCCCGTTGGTGCGGACGGCGTGGAACGGCGTGGCGGAACCCGTACCGGCGTTCGCCGGCGAAGCTTCGGCCGCCGCCCGGCAATGGGCGCCGCCGTCGGGCCTTTGCCTCGGCCGGTACCCCGCCGGGACCGTGCTGCGTGGGCATGGTGGACCCGAGTCCACGGCGCCCGGCCCAAGCGCGCCCACGGCCGCGTGGTGCACCGCACCAACCCGCCAGCGTGCCACGTGGCGTCAGCGTCGGCCCGCGACGCGGTCAACCCGACCGCCGCGCATCTTTTGCAGAAAAAACCCCCTCCCTTTTTTCTCGAAATCAACCCGCAATCCAATCCTATTCAAATTAATTTATTTTCAGTCCTGTTTTCTTACATTTTGAACCCTGACTTTTTGAAAAATAGGAGCCGCCGTCCAACCAGCGTTAAATTCAGAAAAATAATTGTTTCAATTCCAAAATCGAGTTCTGGTTATTTACAAAACTGCCATTGACCCTTGTTTTATGTATAACTTTCATGTTTTAAATCCGATTTAAGTGATTCTCGCGCTCACGTGTTCGTAGCAACACGTAGATTAGTTTTAAAAGTATTTTATCTTCTGTTTTCACTGAATGGTGTACTGTTCTAATAGAATATTATTTGCTTGCATGTAATGATTGGAATGGATGCTTGTATGTTGATGTGGATCTCGTCTAGAGGGTGAGCAGTACGAGGAGTTCGAGGAGCAGGCTTTTGAGGAACAGTACCAGGGCCCCAACTTCGAGGAAGGCAAGTGTAACAAAGGCTCCTTGTACCTATGAACAAATATTCACCTTTTACATACTGCATGTGTCTAATTTTGCAATACCATAAGGACTTTACCTAGTTTATCTTTTGTACCATATATCCTTGTTCCTCCGGGTTGGTATGCATTGTTGGATAGTCATTTGCCGCAAGCAACACCAAATTTAATAATTAAATTGATTAATGATTTATGTCATACTTTAAAAGGATGTTTTTTAGCAACATTTAGGGGCTAGAGCATTGTGGTTTTGTGCTCTAGTGCCTCTCCATAAGGACTCATCCTGAAGCGGCCACCCGGAGTTCCGTCATAAACCCCGAGTGTCATATGGCTCTGACTTTAATTGATTAACTAGTACGTCTCTAGCTTGTTAGTAGTTACCGAAAGGCGCAAAAGGGGGGGTGCCAAGACGGGTATGGCTCTTGTCCTGCCGTTTGTGCGTGCTGGGCTGCGGGTCAAATGTGAACCACTCTCGGAGGAGAGCATCTATATCTGCTTGGTCAATCCGAAACCTAGCGGCTACTAACTTGTTAGGGTGTCTAGTGAAAGGTTATGTAGTGAGACCCTGCCACGCCTCAAAGGAAGAGGTACATGGGGCCTTGCAAACCCCGGCAAATGGGAATCACGGCTCGACGGGGTAAAGTTGTACAATTTCTGCAGAAATCTTTAAAGCGTTATAACAGGCCGTGTGCTTTCTCGACATGAGCGGTCCGGATCCTTCTTGAATAGTGGTTACATTGTATGGTTTGGGAAATGTATTTAATCTTGATTTAATGATGTTACACTAATCTTTGGGAGGGCTTTCTCACTAAAGTAGTATTTTAGGCTTAATAAGACTTAATTAATTAAAATTGCTAACCGCAGTCGAACAGTGTTAGCCTTTGAGCCTTCATGCCCTTTGTTATACTTGCTAAGCATGGTTCGCTTACGCTTGCTTTACATTCAACAAAATCCCGGATGGGTAACAGATGCTTGTTATGAGGAGTTTCCTGAAGATGTCCTAGAGTACTAGCTTGGATTTCACCAGTCAGGCGTCCCTGTGGAGTCTTGGAGTTTATTTATCGTTTTTGTTTTGTTATATTTGCCTATGAGCAAAACTATGTGAGATGGATGTAATAACGATGTAATAAGTACTTTACTTTGATATTTATGCAATTTGAGATTATATGTGTGTTTGGACATCCTGGGCGCACATATATGAGTACCTGGTTTTGTTATGCAAAATTAGGTGCGACATGTGTCATGCATGAATAGGTTTATTTAGAGAGAAGTAATTAAAGATTGTTTCTTATTTAATTGCTAAGGTCATTTTCATTAGGTTCAATTTAATTAATTATTTTTATTTAGATAATGAGTAGTGTTTACTTATTTAGAGAGAAGTTGTCGGTGTCAAGAATGAACACCAACAAGTAATCGAAAAGAGAGCGCACTTATCCTCCAGATGGTTTTCCAAGTGGACACAACGATGTATACTGGTTTGGGCAAATCACCCTACGTCCAGTGAGAGCGAGGCCGTGTTACTCAGGAGCTTGTATGGGGGAGTACAAGAGGGGTCGAGAGAGGGATAGCTTCCCAAGTCTCCGTGTGAATCTAGGTTTGGGTTTGAGCTTGTTTCGTATGTGGAGTTAGAGTGGGTGGTAGACGCACACACACGTGCTCTGTTGCCCAAGTCCTCCCTTTCATAGTTCGAAGGGAGGCTCACAGGGAAGGGCAAGCCCATGTGTGAACCGAGAGATCATGATGGGTAAGGTCTTGATTATTTGGACATGTGTCAAAGGCACTATCGTTGATGCCGCCTTTTCCTTCCGTAAGTCTCCTCCTTGGTGTCGTAGCCCTTCAAGTGCACAGGGCTATACTTGAGGACACCGGGGTAGCATATTTGACGATGAACGCTGGGGTCAAAGCTCCAAGTGTAAGGGCGTAGGCTGCACTGGCACCGGGCATGCAGGGTTGATTCCTGACGCACCTGGTCCTTCCTGCAAAAAGCGGTCAGAACGGTCACTCTCATTGTACGTCAGCCACGGTGTCGGTACGAGCAGGGCTTCCTTCCCCGTGCTCCCTACTCCGTCAAGGCGACCGGCGGTGGGAGGTATTTAAGCCCGGCGCCCCCGGCGGAGACGCCTACACGGGCGGCCGCTCGCACTGGCACGACGGGGCCTGCACCGTATTTGTCGTTGAGGCGTGGGCACAACGCAAGACCCACGGGTTACTTGGGGGTCCCGTTTCCCACTGCTCGGATGTGGGGGGGTGACGGTGCGTCCCCCATGCTCCCACGGAACCTTGCAGATTCCATTGTACGGCACGCACGTACGACGGTTCTGCATGGTACGCCCGGGCTTTTGTTCACAGGGCGGGGTCGACCTCCGACCCCCCTCGGCGGGAGCGGGTCGGGCGAATCAGAGATTGCCTAGAGGGTCGATCTTTAGGTGGCGGCTTCATCCCTTAGGCATTGGAAGGCCTCGGTTAGTCGCTATTGGGCCAGAACATTCTTGCCTTCCGGCCCCGTGGGCCGGGCCGTAAGAGCGCCCGCCCCGGCCCGATGGTTTTGTTTTTAAGAGTCGTTTTTTAACCGGCCCTTTAGAGGGCCGTGGTTTTGACCCTCGACAGTAGCCCCCGAGCACGGAGTGGAGCCTACGGGTCCTCTTCGCGCTGAGCCGCTTGTCGAAGGAAAAAGAGGGTCGACCCGAGAGTCAATTCGGGGGGTGCGCGTGAGCACACCCGCCGGGCGTAGCCCCCGAGCCTTCTGCAGGAGTGGTGCACTCCTGTAGAGGCTCAAATCATGTCCCGTGGACCTGAGTTTTTCTTGTTTGCTGCAGGGGTGTTTCGGTCTTTGCACGTCCCGTTTCGGCGCCCGAGGCGGCGGAGTCCAGAGGCTTCGCAGCGGATGATGAAAATCGTCTCGGGGCGCACGACGCGGCGGTTTCTCTTCCGCCGCCCCACCACTAATGCCATGAACAGGGTAGTGGGCGACGTGGAACGCCAAGGGGTGTTTTCTCAGATCCAATCCCGGCGTCGGCCACCTATTAAAGGTGGAGAGGGGTGGGACGAGTGGAGTCGCTCACTCGTCTCTCCGTCTCCGCTCTGAGCTCCAGTCTCTAGCCCTTTCTTCTTTTCCTCTTCCCTTCCACCGCCAGCAGCAGCAGAGAAGTATGGACCGCGGGAAGCGCCCGGCGGAGGGCCCGTCGGAGGAGCCGCCTCGGGGCCGTCGCCGCATTCCGGGGTAAGTCCAATGGGGCCGGCCGAGAAGAGGGTTTTCTTCCTTGAGTGGAGCCCTGATCAAAGAGGGTTTCCTGACTGGTTTTGAATCTTTGTCCCTGCATGGTGTTTTCCAGCGTGCCCATTCCTCGCCAGCCTCCTCTCGACCGGTGGCACCGGGTGGCGGGAGCGCCACGGGTCCGGGCGAGGGAGCCGGAGCTGGTGCCGGAGCCGGGTCCGCGGACGAGCCCCAGCCCACCTCAACGCGGTTCTCGCCGCGCCCGGCCAACCTGGAGGATGCCGACAGCACGTGGCGGAGCTGGAGTCCGAGCTCCAGTCCATGCGCCCGGCAGTCCGAGGCCATCGTGGCCTATGTCCGGCTCCCGGGGCACCCCGACGGAGCGGCCGAGCCGTGTGCTTGGTCACATCCGCGACTGGTGTCCCACGGCGTCCGCCCACAAGGCAGCGTCCGCCAGGCAGGCAGCGTCCGGGCGGTGGCGCATCGCCACTCTCGGGTCAACCTCCGGGACTACATCGAAGCCCCCCGAGGGTGAGCGCATCGGGGACTGGAGCACTTAGTGCGCCAAGACTGACGCAGGCCGACGCCGTCGTGGAGGAGGTGCCGATAGATGAGGTGATCCACGACGCGCCCCTCGAGGCGCCGCGGGAGGCCTCCCCGGGTCGGCGTGGCTTTGCTGCGACACCCAACCCAGCCGGCGCCCACGGGTTGATCTCCATGGTCTTCTTAGAGGACATGTAGCCAGACGTGCGGGGGTTCCTGCGCGCCTAGGACCTGTGCTCTGGGTTGATCTCCATGGCGCTCCACCGCTTGCTGGCGTCGGCGGTAGTCGTAGGTTAGGAGAGCCACGCCGATGGCTTTTGTATAGCGCCGCCCAAGCAGCTTTTTATGCTTCGGGGCGCTAGTTTGGCGTCCTTTCAACTTTAATCTGTAATCAGCATTTCGGATCAATGCTCACTCCAGATTACTCGTCATGAACGTTTAAGTTTTTCGCCTGTATTTTCATTGTTACCAATTCTGGCGGCGTTCGTGCTGCTTAGGCGAGTAGACCGTACTCGAGTTTTTGCCAGGATTTTCTTGCTCATCGAAGAGCCATGGCACCGGACTTTGTTAGGGTTTTTCGTAGAGGGTCCGGAAACAGACAAAACGCCCCTCGATTCCTTTCCGACCCCAAAGACCATGATTACGGCTACTCGTCGTAGCTTTGCCAGACGCAGCGTCGCCTGCCCCCTCCAGCAAGCCAACGTGGAGCCTAAAATCACCTGGGGATCGTGCTGTGATGGGCTGCACAGGACTGTGATGGGACTGGACAGAACCGTCAGCACGCGTGGGCTGATAAACGTGCGCCACTGAGTGGAGTTAATGCGGCCAGGAGGTGTGCTCCCACCTATCCAATCCTTGATGGGCCCGAGCCACGCCGTCCACGACTGGAGGGTGGCCGAACGGGCAGTTTCCTCCTTTTAAGACGTTGGGAGGGGGAGAGAGAGAGCCTCCCAGTCGCATCTATGCCTTCAACCCAAAGCCAGGAGAAAAGCCCCCGAGCCCTTCCTTCGCTTCGTGCGTTTCTTCTTCCGCCGCCACCGCCGCCGACCAATTCTTCCACCTCCCCCCACAATCCACTGCTCGTCGTGATGGCAGGTGGAGACGTGCTCCCGTGGCCGCGCAGCACCGTGGCGTTGGCGGAGATGGAGCGCCTTGTGGCGGAGAGCGTTCTGCCGGCGCTGACGGAGGCGAAGGAGTGGATCATACCGTTCGAGGATGATTCCCCTTGGCCACTGATGGGGTACATCGTCTCGTTCACGGCCTTCCACGAGCGGGGACTTGGTGTTCCCGTTCATGACTTTGTTCGCGGGATGCTTATTCACTTTGGCGTCGAGCTCCACCACCTGAATCTGAACGGGATTCTGCACATGGCGGTGTTCGTCGCGCTGTGCGAGGGGTACTTGGGGATTCATCCCATTACGGCCTCTGGAAGTACTTCTTCGTCGTGTAGTTGCAGAAGCGATGGGCGAAGGAGAAAGATGGGCTGCCGGAGCGCGTGCTTTCTGCAGGGTGCACCGGCATAGCTCTCCGTGGGGAGCGCGTGAAACACTACGTGGATCTGAAGATGTCCACGTCGAACTGCGGGTGGCACTCGAGGTGGTTTTACCTCAAGAACTCCGAGACGGCGCCACTCCCCGATTTCTCCGGCGTTACGTTCGGAGAACGCCCACGGCGGTGGGGCTTCGGGGTGAATGACAAGGAAATCGAGAAGCTCGAGCACCACTTGGAGGCCATCAGGATTCTGCAGGGCCACGGCCTTACCGGGGTGGGCATAGTGGATGCCTGGCTCCGGCAAGGGGTGGCACCGTTGATGTCGCGCCGCCTCCGGATGTGGTTGATGGTTCCCGGCGTAGAGCTCGCCGGCACCGTGCTCTGGGGCGGCCCACTTTCAGCCACCGCGACTACGAGGCGCCTCGAACCTCGCCGGCGGCCCCGAAGGACGCCTCCCGGTACCGTTCCTTTGGAGTCACCGGTCTTTGGGCCAGCCCCGATGAAGCCTGACGGCTCTCCGTGAACTTCGTAAGCACGTTGTTGCTTAATTTTTATTTCTTTTACATTTTTGCTGACTCGCTTTTGCCGTACATGCCCCCGAACCCTCCCCTGAGGGAGGATCCGGTCCCCCCTTCCCCGCACGCCAGCCCGCAGCCGGGTGTCGAGGGTCAAAACCACGGCCCTCTAAGGGCCCGGTTAAAAAACGGCTCTTAAAAAACAAAACTATCGAGGCCAGGGCGGGCGCTCTTACGGCCCCGGCCACGGGGCCGAAAGGCAAGAACGTTCTGGCCCAATAGCGACTAACCGAGGCCTTCCGCGCCTAAAGGATGAAGCCGCCACCGAGAGATCGACCCTCCAGGGCAACCTCCTCCGATTCGCCCGCCCCCCCGGGGGGGGCGTCGGAAGTCGACCCGCCCGTGAACGCCAAGCCAGGGCGTATCATGCAGAGCCATCGTACGTACGTGCCGTATAATGGAATCTGCATGGTTCCATGGTAGGCACGGGGACGCACCTTCATCCCCACATCTGAACAGTGGGAAACGGGACCCCCCATGTAACCCGTGGGTCTTGCGTTGCGCCCTCGCCTCCAACCTGATATATACGGTGCTGGCTCCCTGTACCGTGCCAGTACGAGCGACCGCCCCGTGTAGACGTCTCCGCCGAGGGCACCGGGCTTCGTACCTCCCCACCGCCGGTCGCCTTGACGGAACAGGGAGCACGGGGAAGGAAGCCCTGCTCGTACCGACATCGTGGCCGACGTATCTTGAGGATGGCCGTTCCGACCGCTTTGCGGGAAGGACCGGTGCGCCGAATCAACCCCGCATGCCCGGGCGCCGGTGCAGCCTACGCCCTTACACTTGGAGCTTTGACCCCCCCCGGCATTCATGGTCAAATATGCTACCCCGGTGTCCTCAAGTATAGCCCTGTGCACCTGAAGGGCTACGACGCCAAGGAGGAGACTTACGGAAGGAAAAGGCGACATCAACGATAGTGCCTTCGACACATGTCCGAATAATCAAGACTTTACCCATCACGACCTCTCAGATCACACACGGGCTTGCCCTTCCCCGTGAGCCTCCCTTCGAACTATAAAAGGAAGGACTTGGGCAACAGAGCACGTGTGTGTGCATCCACCACCCACTCTGACTCCACATACGAAACAAGCTCAAACCCGAACCTAGATTCACACGGAGACTTGGGAAGCTATCCCTCTCTCGACCCCTCTTGTACTCCCCCATACAAGCTCCTGAGTAACACGGCCTCGCTCTCACTGGACGTAGGGTGATTTGCCCGAACCAGTATACATCGTTGTGTCCACTTGGGAAACCATCCAGAGGATAAGTGTGCTCTCTTTTTGATTACTTATTGGTGTTCATTCTTGACACCGACAGTTGGTGTGCCAGGTAGGGGGGCAAGCGCACTTCTACGACTCCAGCAAGTCTCTGGATGGCCATGCATCGCTTCAACCTCACTCCAGGCACGCAAATCCGCTTTGGGGACCTGGACTTCATCCTCAGGGAAGACGGTGTGACCTGGCTGGCTCCTAGGCCACCGGTTAGCCTCCCTGGCCCCGACAGCGTAACCCCTGCTCCCACGGAGGAGCCGCGGGTAAGCAACACGCGCCGAGGCCCCTCCCACGGCCCTATCGATGACCTTGTCGCGGCCATGGGCGACGTGAGCCTCTGGTCTCCTGCATCTCCATGCGACGTGAGGCCTGCCCGACCGCGGGCATCGACTCCCGCGTCGCCACGGAACGCCGGCCATGTGTCGTCGGCATCTGAGCGGGGTCATCAAGCCCCGGACATACGGGAGCTCACGGAGTTAGATCGGCGGCTCCTACCTTACTTGGGACCGTACCCTTCCACCGACGAGATTTTCGCGCTCTCGTATTGATACTAGACCATCATGGTTAGCCTCGTCGGGGGCGATCCTATTCCCCGGACGGTCCTCATCCAAGAGGCCTCCAAGCCGGCCCCGTTCGGATATCACAATGCCGTGACCACCATGGCGCACCTCATCATGAAAGGAATCACGCCTACTCCCGAGGACATTGAGCTCGTGGCGGCGGCAGGGCCACTCGTCGAGCCCATCTTCATGCCGGACTCCGACGACTACTCCGGTACCGACAACGACGATGATGGTGACTTTGACCCCTTTCGGGAATGTTTCATGGCAGAAACTCCCGAGGGCCGGGTCGATGACGTCGCGCCGGAGGAAGATGGCATGCTCAACCCCGCACTCGAGCGGACGCCCTCACCACGCCGACCGCTAACTTCACCGACCTCGCCCCGATAGCTCCGAGGAACAATGGGAGCGAAAGCGCCGTGCCGAGCTCGACGACGAGCGACGCAAGGCCGAGTGGGATCAGGGACACCTCGTAAGGGAAGACCCTTCACCTTACCGCCACGCTGGGCGTGCGCGTGGAATGGCTCGCGATGTCCACCGGCGGATCCTGGAGGGTGACGACGGCCCCTCACTCTTCGCACGCGCGAGCCAAAACGTCACGGCAGCGGCGGCTTTACTTCAGCAGCTTCCTCCGCCAACGACCCCTACTGAATGGAGGACTCAGCGAGAGATCCGGCAGCTGCTGGACCGAGCGGCCGCCCTACAGGCCGAGAGCTCGCGATCACGATGTCGCGATGAGTCCCCGAGCTGTGGCACGTTCGACGGTCGCAGAGACCACGAACCATCAGTGCACCCACCGAAAGCCTGCCACCTGTACAGGAACGTGTCGGACCCATTCATGACGCCCGTGTCATCCCCAACGCCCGGGCTAGGGAGTATAGCCCCCGTCGAGGAGGACGCTTTGACCCAGAGGAAGACAGAGGGTGAAGCCCGCATCCTTCGGGCCCGCCGGTGTTCGGGCAACATATCCTCCGCCGCCTTTCCCACGGCGCTTCCGTGCACCAACCACCATCGCCAAGTACTCTGGGGAGGCGAACCCCGGCACTGGCTAGAGGATTACCGCCTCGGTGTGTGAGGCGAAGAGCCACCATGAATACTTCATCATCTGCAACCTCCCCGCTCTATCTAGCCGACTCAGCGGACTTGGCTGAACACCTCCCCGAGGGGTGTATAAACAAATGGGAGACCTCGTCGACATCTTTGTCGGCAATTTTCAGGCACGTACTCACGCCTGGAAATCCATGGGACTCGCGGCGGCCGCCAGGCCGAATGAGTCTCTCTCGACTACATCAAGAGCTTCTCCAAGCAATGCACGAGCCTTTCTCACGTCACCGACGCGGACGTGATTGGGGCTTTCATATCCGGCACATCCTGCAAGACCTCGGTGCACGAGCTGGGGCGTCACCCTCCTCGTACCACTAAGGAGCTCCTTGACGTGGCCACCAGCTTTGCGTCAGGAGAAAACGCGGTGGGAGCCATCTTCAACTCTTGCGGCAAGGCTAAACGGGAAGGGGATGTCGACGATGACCCCTCTGACCGCAAAGGCCAGAAGAAGAAGAAGGGCCCCAAGGGACGGCGGCAGAGCAACAGCGAGTTAGTCGCCGCCATCGACGCGAAAGGAAAGAAGAAGGCCCCCGTCAAACCGCCATCCGACTACTTCGAAAAGAAGCTTGACGAACCTGCCCACACCATGAGGGCACGGTGAATCACACTCTCCGAGAGTGTCGACTCATCCCCATGTTTTTTGGGGCAGAGAAAGGCAGGACGGAGACCAAGCGAAAAACTAGCTCGCCTCCCCAAAATGACACCCAAGGGGAGGATGGGTCAGGATTCCCTCACGCCACCGACGCGCCTCATGATCTTTGGAGGCCCGCACTACTACGCCACGAGGCGACAAATAAGAAGCTCGAAAGCAACGTATGGTCTGTCAGGTCGAGCCGATCGTGCCGGCTCCCTCCAAGTGGGCAAAGCATCCCATCACCTTCGACGAGTCCGACCACCCGGAGTATGTGCCGAACCCAGGGCGGTACCCCCTCGTTGTCGACCCCATCATTGGCACCAAGCGGCTCACCAAGGTGTTGATGGATGGAGGAAGCGGCCTCAACATCATTTACTAGAATACCCTCGATGCCATGGGGGTTAGCCGCTCAAGGATCCGACCTGGAGGCGCGCCTTTCCACGGCGTTGTTCCTGGTCAACGCGCCGTGCCGGTCGGACAGATCGACCTGCCCGTCACCTTTGGGACTCACACTAACTTCCGGAAGGAGACTTTGACGTTTCAGGGGGTGAACTTCCCCGGCTCTTACCATGCAGTGCTGGGTCGGCCGTGCTACGCCAAGTTCATGGCCGTCCCAAACTACACCTACCTCAAGCTCAAGATGCAGGGCCCCAGCGGGATCATCACCGTGCACTCGTCTGTTCAAAGACGCTGCGTTTTGTGCGACATTGACCAAAGGCGACGTTGCCGAGGCGATGTTGAATTCCCATGAGCCGTACATCATCAACACTCTCACCAACACCGACCAGGGATACCCGATGTCTCGAAGGCCACCGCATCCTTCACGCCCCGACAGGGGACACCAAGCTCGTGCCCCTCGACCCCGGTGCTCCAACGGCATGACGGCGCGCGGATCGGCGCCGCACTCGACCCCAAATAGGAAGACGCGCTCGTCGACTTCCTCCGCGAACCGTGACATCTTCGCCGAGGCCCTCGAATATGCCTCGGCATACCAAGGGATGTCGCCGAGCACGCCTTGTGGATCGGTCCGACTCCAAGCCGGTGAAACAAATACGCCTACGATGTTTCGACGAGGTAAAACGCAGGGTCATCGGTGAGGAGGTGAAAAAGCTCCAAGCGGCCGGATTCATCAAGGAAGTGTATCACCCTGAGTGGTTAGCCAATCCTGTCATTGTACAAAAGAAAGACGGGAAATGGAGAATGTGTGTGGACTACACTGGTCTCAATAAAGCGTGTCCTAAGGATCCGTTTCCTTTACCGTGCATAGATCAAGTTGTGGACTCCACTTCTGGGTGCGAAACCCTATGCTTCCTTGATGCTTATTCTGGTTATCACCAGATTAAGATGCGTGAATCCGATCAGCACGTAACTTCGTTCATTACCCCGTTCGGTTCGTACTGCTACGTAACCATGCCTTTTGGACTTAAGAACGCGGGCGCAACCTTCCAGCGCTGCATGGTAAAGGTCTTCGGTGAAGTCATCGGAGAGATTGTCGAGGTTTATGTGGATGACATCATTGTCAAGTCCAAACAGACCGGCGACCTCGTAGCCGACCTGGAGCTGGCCTTCGCCCGGCTCAAAGAGAAGCGCATCAAACTCAATCCCGAAAAATGCGTTTTCGGGGTTCCTAGAGGGATGTTGCTGGGGTTCATCGTTTCACAACGTGGCATTGAAGCCAACCCCGATAAAATCAAGGCTATCACTGAGATGAAGCCTATAAGGGACCTCAAGGGGTTGCAGCATATCACGGGGTGCCTCGCCGCGCTCAGTCGGTTCATAAACCTCCTGGTTGCCTTGTCAAACGCCCCAGCAGCTAACGACACAGCCGGGTGAGGGTCCGGCTAGCCTCCTCGAACACCAAAATACTCCCTAGAGGTACAACGGTTATGACAGAAAGCGGCCGACTTAATACATCCTTAAATTAAGAGAAAGCCTCGAAAGGCAGGGTTTGTAGTCTTCGACACCAAAATATCGTGACCGGGATGGCGGCGTATATACCACCCGGCGGGTGTCCTAGACCAAAGCAATCCAATCTCAAAAATTTTTTGCAAAGGGATTAGTTCAAGTTAAGAACGAAAATGAATAGTTATTATTACAAATAGCTACTAATAGTCTTTGGGCACAAGGAGCCCACTGTCAAATGCAAATAAATGTCTTTACTCCCGTTGAGGGAGCACCAGGTCCGCTAGCCGTTCTGCAAGGACTTCAGCGTTGTTCGCCACCAGCGCACGGAAGGGCACGATCTCCGCCTCGGAGGTCTCCCAGCATATCCCTCGGCCGAGGCCGTCTCGAAGCTTCCCCCGTAATGGGAATGCGCGATGGCGAACGACTCCTGGATCCCGGTCCTCAGGGCGCCGCGCTTCAAGTGCCCAACGCGCCTGGGCAGCAGAGACACTCGCGTGATGAGGGAGCCGTCCGGAGCAGGAGCGACGCCCAGGCCGTCAAGGGCACTGCCAACCGCAGCATGCAAACCAGCGTTCTACTATTGCAGATGGGAGACAGACCCCTGAAGGGTCGCCACCTCCTCGGACATCAGCTGAGCCACGTTCTCAGCCTCTATCTTTCGGCGGTGCTCCGCTCCCAGCTTCGCCCTTAAGGTCGGCGACCTCATCTCGGGCGCGCGTTCGCTCCTTCTGAAGGTGGGTCTCGGACTCATGGGCGTCGTCGCGTTCACGGCCAAGCCGTTGCGCCTCGGCGCGCTCGTGGTCGAATCCTGCTCCACCGAAGCGGCCCAAAAGCGTAGCTGCTCGATCTCTTGGAGCAGCTCTGGATGTGGCCGACGCTGCGCAAGATCTTCTGGGCCAGCGCCTGGCCTCGGCGTCATCCACTTCTTGCCTGCGCAGGAGGTCCAGGTACCTCTCCTCCATAGACTCGACGTCCTGAATGGCGTCCCTCAGCCGGATGCGCAGGTCCTGGATCGTCCCCGTTGCCTCCTCCCACCGGGGTGCTGCTGGTACAAAAGCCGAGACTTCACCCGGCCAATCCGCAGCGACGCCTGATCAACAAGCAACTTGGGGGTGAGTTGAGGACCCCAAAATTTATGAGGGAAAAATACAAGCTAAAATACCTGGTAGAGTGTTGCTGCCTGCCCAAGCCTCGCCGTCATGGCGTTGACATCACGGCTCATAGCCGCCATCAAGGATTCGAAGGAGACAAGGACCTCCCTCTTGGCGCGATCATCGACCACTAGGGGCTCTGACTCTGGATTGTGGGGGGTCGGAGAATTCCAGCCGGGATTCTCCCCAGAAGACAGTGGGAGCCCCGGCGCCCTCAACTGCTGTCTTAGCATCACCTCCTGCGCCTGAAGACGACGGCGCACCACTCGCTGGCTTTGGGGGTACGGGGAGAGGCGTGGCACCTTGGTCGCCCGCCTTGTCTCCCCTAGCATCATGCACTTCCGCCATCATAGGGACCACCGGGGACGAAGCTTTCGGGGGCTCGGGCCTCCGAAGCTCCTCGTCCCGTGGGCCTTGCGTCAGAAGCAAGACCCCCTCCGTCCTCACCACCGGTGGCTCCACCCCCACGGGTTCCGCCTGGGACGGAGCCACGAAGGGCGCCAGCGCGGAGCCCCCGCCGACGGACAAGGGCTGGGATGCGACCCCGCCGGCCTTCTGCCGTTTCTTTAGTGCCTTCTTGGGCGCAAATGCGAGCCGCCCAGGAGTCCGGACTCGACAGCAATAAGAGAAAGGGGCTATGATCAAAATCGAACCTGCAGGTGTGCAGAGCAAAACAGAGAACCCGGTTGGAAGCTTAGCTCCTGGGCGCGGACCGCGGCATTTTGGGGACCGGCCCCATCGACGCCGTCTCCGCGGTGTCAGGACAGGGTGTTTCCCCTTGTCCTTGACGCTCTGTCCACCCGTCGTGGCCGAACCCGTCCCGCTCGTGGCAGGTTGCGTGCCATCACAGCCTGCACCCTATGCTTGCACAATGGGAGAAGGGTCGGGACGCGCCGACCCCGCCTCCTCCGTAGCCACGGGCGCAGTATCGGCAGGGTCGGAACGGTCCGACTCTCCCCCTCCGGGAGCCAACGCCTGGCGCAGCGGCTCCAGGGATGGACCCTGGGACCCCATCACGAGCACGGCCCCCATGGTGCGGGCCATCTTGTCAAGATCCTGGGGTTCGTCCCCAGCTTGTTTCTCCTTCTCCCCCCACGTCGCTAGAGGTGGGGGCCTGCGGGCAGCCCGCCGCGCTGCTCTTCCCTTCCAGGGAAGGGTCGGCGAAGCCCTGGGCAGACCCGTCGGACCGGATGCTGAACTCCCCCTCATCTGAATCTGTGAGAGGGGTCAGGTCCCGTTCCTCTCTCAGGCGGTTCTCCGCCTTCCTCGCCTTCCGCCTCTCCTTTTGAGTATGGCGAGCCTCGGAGACGGCCACGTTCGCCGCCCGCTGTGCTGCTGTGCGGGGAAGGAGGACCGGATCCTCCCTCAGGGGAAGATTCGGGGGCTGGTACGGTGAAAGCAAGTCAGCAAGAATGTAAAACAAATAAAAATTAAGCAACTATGTGCTTACGAAGTTCACAGAGCCGGCGTCCGGCTTGATCGGGGGCTGGCCTGGCACCGGCGACTCCAAAGGAACCAACGTGCCGGAGGCGTCCTTCGGGGCCGCCAGCAAGTTCCGGAGGCACCTCGTAGCCGCGGTGGCTGAGAGAGGGCTGCCCCGGAGCACGGTGTCGATGAGCTCTGCACCGGGAACCATCTCCCACATCCGGAGGCGGCGCGACATCAAAGGTGCCACCCCTTGTCGGAGCCAGGCATCCACTACACCCGCCCCAGTAAGGCCGTGGCCCTACAGAATCTTGATGGCCTCCAGGTGGTGCTCGAGCTTCTCGATCTCCTTGTCGTTCACCCTGTAGCCCCACCGCCATGGGCGTTCTCCGAACGTAACGCCGGAGAAATCGGGAAGGGGCGCCGCCTCAGAGTTGTTGAGGTAGAACCACCCCGAGTGCCACCCGTGGTTTGACGTGGACATCTTCAGATCCACATAGTGCTTCACGCGCTCCCCACGGAGAGTGATGCCGGCGCACCCTGCAGGAAGCACGCGCTCCGGTAGCCCATCTCTCTTCTTCGCCCATCGCTTCTGCAGCTGTGCGGTGAAGAAGTACTTCTAGAGGCGTAATGGGGAGGAATCCCCAAGTACCCCTCACACAGCGCGATGAACACCGCCATGTGCAGAATCCCATTCGGGTTCAGGTGGTGGAGCTCGACGTCGAAGTGAAGAAGCATCCTGCGCACGAAGTCATGAACGGGAACACCAAGTCCCCGCTCGTGGAAGGCCGTGAACGAGACGATGTACCCCATCGGCAGCCGAGGGGAATCATCCTCGAACGGTATGATCCACTCCTTCGCCTCCGTCAGCGGTGGCAGAACGCCCTCCGCCACAAGGCGCTCCATCTCCGGCATCGCCATGGTGCTGCGCGGCCACGGGAGCGCGTCTCCACCTACCATCACGAGGAGCAGCGGATTGTGGGGGGAGGTGGAAGAACCAGTCGGCGGCGGTGGCGGTGGAAGAAGAAACGCACGAGGCGGAGGAAGGGCTCAGGGACTTTTCTCCTGGCTTTGGATTGAAGGCGCAGATGCGACTGGGAGACTCTCTCTCCCCCTCCCCACGTCTTTAAGGGAGGAAACCGCCCGTTCGGCCGCCCTCCAGATCGTGGACGGCGTGGCCTGGGCCCACCAAGGGTTGCATAGGTGGGAGCACGCCTCCTGGCCTCATTAACTCCGCTCAGTGGCGCACGGCTGACAGCCCACGCGTACTGGCGGTTCCGTCCCATCCCGTCGCGGTCCTGTACAGCCCGTCACAGCGTAATCCCCCTAGCAACCTCGGGCTCCGCGTTGACTACGGAGGAGACTGGGCGACGCGCCTGTGCAACAGGCTACGACGAGTAGCCGTAATCATGGCTACTGGGGTCGGATAGGAATCCAGGGGCGTTTTGTCTGTTTCCGGACCCTTGCGAAAAACCCTAACGATGCCCGGCGCCATGGCTCTTTGATGAGCAAGAAAATCCTGACAGCAGCTCGAATACTGTCTACTCATTCGAGCAGCACGAGCGCCGCCCGAGTTGGTAACAATGAGAATACGGGCGATAAACTCAAACGCTCATGACAGGTAATCTGGAATGAGCATTGATTTGAAATGCTGATTACAGATTAAGGGTTAAAGGACGCCAAACTGGCGCCCCGAAGCACAAAAAGCCGCTTTGGCGGCGCTATACAAAAGCCATTAGCATGGCTCCCCTAACCTACGACCGCCACCGGCGCCAGCAAGCATTGGAGCACCATGGAGATCAACCCAGAAGAACAGGTCCTGGGCGCACAGGAACTCCCGCACGTCCAACGACATGTCCTCCAAGAAGACCATGGAGATCAACCCATGGGCGCCGGCTAGGTTGGGCGTCGCAGAGAAGCCACGCCGACTACAGAGGCCCCGCGGCGCCTCAGGGCGCGTCGTGGATCACCTCATCCGCCGGCACCTCCTCCACGACGGCATCGGCGGTGTCAAGGTACTGGCGCACTAAGTGCTCCAGGTCCCTGATGCGCTCACCCTCAGGGAGCTCGATGTAGTCCCGGAGGTCGACCCGAGAGCGGCGCTGCGCCACCGCCCGCACGGACGCTGCCCCGCGGCGGACACCGTGGGACACCAGGTCACGGATACGACCAAGCACGCGGCTCGGCCGCTCCGTTGGGAATGCCCCCGGGGCCGGACATAGGCCACGATGGCCTCAACCGCCCGGGCGCATGGCCTGGAGCTCGGACTCCAGCTCCGCCACGCCTGTCGGCATCCTCCCGGGTTGGCCCGGGCGTCGTCCGCCTCCTCCTCCATGCGGGTGAGTGCGGCGAGGACCGCATTGAGGCGCTTGGGCTCGTCCGCGGACCCGGCTCCAGCCCCAGCTCCGGCTCCCTCGCCGAGGCGCTCCCGCGACCGGCGCCACTGGTCGAGAGGAGATGACGAGGAATGGGAACGCTGGAGAGCACCCTACGACGACGAAGATTCGAGATCGATCAAGAAACTACCCTCTGATCAAAGCCCCGATTGCCAGCAAAAAACCCTCTTTCCGGCCGGCCACATTGGACTCACCCCGGAATGCGACGGCGACCTCGGGGCGGCTCCTCCGACGAGCCTTCCGCCGGACGCTTTCCATGGTCCATTTCACTCCATCGCTCGCAAGGGAGGAAGAAGAATGGATACGGGAAGAGGCTGGTGGCTGGAGTTCGGAACAGAGGCGAGAAGCAGGATGGGTGACTTTGCTCATCCCATAGCCTTCCTGTTTATAGGCGACCGACGCCGGATTTGGATCTGAGGAAACGCACCTTGGCGTTCCACGTCGCCCACGACCCTGTTCATGGCATTAGTGGCGGGGCGGCGGAAGAGAAACCGCCGCGTCGTGCGCCCCGAGACGGTTCTCGCCATCTGCCACGAAGCCTCTGGACTCTGCCGCCTTGGACACTGTTGACGGTCCTTAACGTTCAAATTCAACTGTCAACTAATCTTCCAAAATGATATAAAAGCAATCCATCTACCTAGAGTAGGGCTTTAACTAACGAATTCCATGAGTTTTGGTGAATCAATGGTTTTGCAGGTAAATGCCGGAAAAGACACACTTTTGAGCTACACTGCAACATAGAATGCAAGAATGAATGCCATGGCAACACAGAATATTCCGAAGAGACGAGAAGGCACCACACCGAGCCAGGGGCCCGGGGCGGCCGAGCTAGACCGGCCAGTCGGCCTGGACCGGCCGGGTGCAGGGGCAGCCCCTAAGTTGTGCCCCCCGGTTCGCCCGGTTTATTCCACCGCCTTTGAGGAACGATCTCCACCATCCGCCAAGGTCGGTTTGATCCAAAGGCTCATGTTGATTCGCTAGGGCTATAAAAGGAGAGGCACACCCCCCCATGGGGAGAATCCAAGAGAAGAAGAGAAGAGCTTTAGCTAGAAACCCTAAGTAGGATTCTCGGAGGTGTCCCTTGAATGGATGACCTCTTGAGTTAGCATTCCAAGAGAGAGCTAGTTCTATACCTCTAGAAGCTAGTTCTTCGTAGATAGAGAGATAGAGTTAAAAGAGAATGTTTTGGAGGAGTATCGGCTTGTCGGTGCTACCTCTATGGCTTGTATCTGAGACTACTTTGGAGTCAACTTCTGTGTTCAAGTAAGTAACATTGTTATCTTGTTTTACTTGTTTACGACTCTTTTGAGTACTTTAATCCTTGTAGCTCTTGGGTTAGAGTAGTATTCGTAGTGTAAGCGTGGTGCTTAGACTCCGTTACTCGTAGATGTACCCTATTGTCCGGATTTGGTGGTAGCTCGCGGAGGTGACTTATAGCTCCGTTGAATCTTACATATCCCACTATCCCGGCCAAGAGGCCTAGCAAGAGAATAGTTGGTAGCCGAGTATAGCTTTGCCTGTGCTTTTCTATCCAACTCCCTAGTAAAACATCTTAATCATAATTTGCTTGACCCCTCAACTAGAAGCCTTAGTTGTCCCCCTATATCCCTACCTTCTACAGCCTTGTTTGCTACTCAGGTGGTTAAGTGTAGTTTAGAAGACCTTCACACATCTTCCTTTGGGTTCGATATTAAAAACTGGGTATACTTATCTGGTGAAGTGCTACCACAGAAGTCAAAGAAGTCGTTACCTCGTGACGAAGTCTTAGATCCTTCTGATGAGGCTTTCCTTAAGCAAAATGCTAAAGAGCTTGTGTCGATTATAAGCAATGATTGGTTGGAAGAATCAGAGCTTTCCTCTGATGTCATCCGAGTTGATTTCACATCAACTACCATACCTTGCCGAATCCACAAGGGTTCTTTCGAAGCATTATACAATCCTGTTGTGGGAGTTAACATCATGTCTGCGACATATACTCAAAACCTTCTAAAAGACATGCCCTTAACCCCAACAACAAAGTTTTTGAAAAGTCCTTTAGGCCATATTCTTCCGAGTTTTGGAATTCTCTATGTCTTACCTATTTATGTTAAAGGGATAAGAGTTCATTTGAGCTTCTATGTCTTTGATATCATAGAGTTTGACGTATTGATTGGACAGCCTATAGAGAAACTTTTACAAGAAGGACAAGAAGGGAATTTGAATATTAGCCTTGGGAAGAACTTTAATTTGCCTATATCCATAACTCGTGTTCTCAACAAAGGAGACTGAGTCACTTCCCCGAGCCTTATCCTATGGAAGAAGTCTTAGAGACAACCCTTGAATCATCTTTCGAGCGTGATTTCGAGGATGGTCCCGAACCACTAGAAGAGGAAGGAGATAGTACGCTAGAACCCCGACCCTCTAGATGAGTCCGAGGAGCCACCTAAGCCTCCCATAGAGCTCAAACCCTTACCTTCTGGTCTTAAATATGCCTTCCTAAATAATGATCGAGAATCCCCTGTGATAATAAGTGATAAACTCTCTGAAGAGGAAACTTTCCGATTAATTACAGTTCTAGAAAAAAGCATAGATCTGCGCTTTTTGGCTATTCACTCCAAGATCTTAAAGGAATCAGTCCTGTTCTTCTTTGCACCCATCACATCCCTACAGATCCTGAGATAACACCTTCTAGAGAACCACAACGTAGGTTGAACAATGCGATGAGAGAGGTTGTTAAGAAAGAGGTTTTAAAATCAAGTTGCATGCCAGGATCATATATCCCGTGCCATACGGTGAGTGAGTAAGCCCCATTGCAAGTTGTGCCTAAGAAGGGAGGCATGACAGTTGTTAGAAATAATAAGAACGAATTAATCCCACAAAGAACTGTCACAGGATGGCGGATGTGTATTGATTACCGAAAGCTAAACAAGGCAACAAAGAAAGATCATTTCCCACTTCCCTTCATTGATGAGATATTGGAAAGATTGGCAAATCATTCTTTCTTCTGTTTTCTTGATGGGTATTCGGATATCATCAAATACCAATCCATCTAGATGACCAAAGCAAAACCACTTTTACATGTCCATACGGAACCTATGCTTACCGTAGAATGTCTTTTTTTGGACTATGTAATGCTCCAAACTCATTTCAAAGATGCATGATGTCTATATTTTCTCGATATGATTGAAATGATAATGGAAGTTTTCATGGATGACTTTTTGGTATATGGAAAAACTTTTGATAAATGCCTTGAAAACTTAGATAAGGTTTTGCAAAGATGTGAAGAAAAGCACTTAGTCCTTAATTGGGAAAAATGTCATTTCATGGTAAGAGAAGGAATAGTGCTTAGACATTTGGTGTCCGAGAGAGGGATAGAGGTAGACAAAGCTAAAATTGAAGTGATTGAACAACTACCTCCTCGCATTAATGTTAAGGGAATTTGAAGCTTCCTAGGTCATACAGGCTTTTATAGGTGATTCATACATAACTTTTCATACATTGCTAGACCTCTAACAAACCTGCTAGCTAAGGATGCTCCCTTTGAATTTGATGACGCGTGTTTGAAAGCTTTTGAAACTCTTAAGAAAGCGCTCATCTCTCGCACCAATCATCCAACCCCCGATTGGTCGCTGCCTTTTGAATTGATGTGTGATGCAAGTGATTATGCTTTGTGGGGGCGGTTTTGGGACAAACTAAAGACAGAAGCATCACGCAATTGCATATGCTAGCAAAACTTTGACAGGACCTCAACTTAATTATGCAACTACTGAAAAAGAGCTTCGGGTCATTGTTTTTGTTATAGACAAGTTTAGATCTTACTTAGTAGGAGCAAAGGTAATTGTTTATACCGATCATGCTGCTCTTAAATACACATTCACTAAGAAAGATGCTAAACCCCGACTCATAAGATGGATTTTGCTACTCCAAGAGTTTGACTTAGAAATAAAAGATAAAAGAGGAGTAGAAAACCCCATTGCCGATCACTTGTCTAGAATGCGGTTTAAGAATATGCAGGAACTACCAATCAATGACTCTCTTCGAGACGACACGCTCTACGCCATCTCCGTGTCGGATCCCTGGTATGCAAATATTGTCAATTTTATGGTTGCGGGATATGTACCACCGTGAGGCGCATGTGAGAAAGCTTATCTATGAAAGTCGCCTACATATATGGGATGATCCTTATCTCTTCCGAGTATGTGCCGATGGACTACTCCGAAGATGTGTACCTATGAGGAAGGATCAAGATCATTGAAAAATGTCACTCATCACCATAAGGAGGTCATTATGGCGCATTCCGAACCCATGCAAAGATCTGGCAAAGTGGATTCTTTTGGCCAACCATGTACGAAGACACCAAGAACTTCATCCGAAGATGTGGAGCATGTTAGAGGCACGGCAATATCAACTCAAGAGATGCCATGCCTGATGAGGCACGGCCCGATCTTCCAAGAGGTATTGGTAAGTTCGATTGGTGGAGAACTCGACGTTGGCGATCCGGCTTCAAATCGACACACGATTCGAACCCCCCGCAACCGCTACACCATCCAGCTCCGTTGGTTATCAACCAAGCACAACTTGATTGACCTCGCCAAGAAGGCTGTTCCCTCGCAGCGAATCGAAGAACACAAGCAAGAAGGTTTCAACACACAATCTGAAATTGCAAATATGAATGAAGCGAATATCAATTGAAGGTTCAAGAACTCGGTTCCAAAGGACTAATCGACACAGTGGAGGAGATCAAGAACGGGGGCCCTGGATCACTGTAAAAAGGATTTGTGTAACATCCCTGTTAACCTAGTATCCAAAAATCGCAACCTTTAAAAACTTTTTTGAAAACTAACCTATGCTTGGTGAGTGTCATATAGAAAACCTCCTTAGTAAGTTGCACTAGTCCCCATATGCAAGTAGTGGCATGTGCATTTTCTTTTCCTTTACTTACATGTGATTCCGCCTTGAAGGCGATGTAATAAAGTACTTAAATCCCGCTACTTGCACTCTCTAAGTTAATTATTCCGCAGTATGCGCACTTTGGACCGCTGATTTGTCGATGATGGCGATGAGTCCTTCGAGGCCATTGCATTATTGTAATGAAATCGTGACTTTTCCCTTCGAGGAAAAAGCGGGTTGTTTCAGTTGGTATCAAGAGCCATACTTGCCCGTAGGACGAGACCCCTAGAAATGGCCGATAGATTAGGATGAATTCTTTGTCTTCGGTTATATTTACCGACCTTGCATCTTTTTATGCATGGCTTATCTTATATTCTAAACCTAAAAGTTGCCTTTTACCAATGCAAAATATGGAGACGCCGAATGAGTTGAGGACCAACGGGATGCACTACGGTGGGTTCGCCAAGCTGCTGCGCGAGGTGCTACTGGGCCTCGGGGTTAATCCCAAGCAGGTCCAGTACGTCGTCCGCGGGGAGAGGGGCATCGTTGCCATCTCCATCGAGGTGCCGCCGAGTGAGAACCGGCCGCACATCCGTGGTTTCACGGAGCCGGAGGTTGACACCACCGCCGACATGTGCGTTCAGTCCGTTGCGCGCCACGGCCCTCCGTGCACCGTGTGCCGCAACTCCCGCCACTCCTTGCGCACAGCCCTTTCTCGCATGCTACACAGGGGTTTCGACACCGACTCCAGCGCTCCGACCCGCCGAGGCTCACTGACGTCGTCGAGCCAGTCGGACCCAGGCTGGTCCGCATGCGGGCGTGACCTCCAGCTACGCTCGCCCGGGATCGTTACATAACGACCTTGGAGGCCGAGAACCACCCGATGCAGGAGCTTCTGCTCAAGACCCGACGACATCGTCGCCGAGATGGAAGCGGGGCGAGCTTCGTCCGCGAGATGAGCTGAGCTAGGAGAGAGAGAGCCGCCGCTCCAAGGAGGCCATGCTCGAGAGGGAGAACGAGCGACTCAGGCGGAGATCGCCAACCTCCGAGACCAGGTTGGGGACTTTGGGCTCCGCAACCACTACTTGGACGACCCGCGTCCTTGAGCTCGAGAGTACCCCCGGCTCGTACCACGGAGGCCCTCCTGGGGTAGCGAGAGGACGCCACCAGAACTTCAACCTCCGCTACACAGGGCTTCGAACGAGGTCAACTGGGGAAGAAGAGGATCACTCGGGAGGCGCACCATGCACGGAAGAACGTGCTCCACCAGGTGTAGCTCATGAAGAGCGAGCGCATCGTTCACGACCGGCTCCGCCGTGTGGAGAAGGCCCGAGGAGGTCGGACAAACGGCGCGTCGACGAGTACCACCAGCTGCAGCAGGCTGTGCCCGCCGTGTACCGTCGCCCACCCTTCGTCGAGGACTTCCGC
Source organism: Chrysopogon serrulatus (assembly GCA_015844335.1). Classification (NCBI taxonomy): domain Eukaryota; kingdom Viridiplantae; phylum Streptophyta; class Magnoliopsida; order Poales; family Poaceae; genus Chrysopogon; species Chrysopogon serrulatus. Next base: position 40,235 of record JADLZL010000361.1, on the reverse strand, counting down.
CCGCACAGGAGCCTGCTCAATCTGCGAGCCGCCGACACCAGCCACTTGCCCGACCCTCTGGGACTCCCCGGATGGAGTCGGCCCCTCCTTCACCAACCGGCCGTACTGGCTTTGTTGAGCCTTCCATCCCCCCGCACCACCACCACCTCCACCGGTCGAGCGGCACCACCTTGGGCCCGAGCCTTCCACCCCACTCTCTCCGGCTACCCCACCCTCGACACCTAGGTGTTCTACCCATGTTACCCGTAGTGTAGGCTAGCATCCTTACATGTTTGCCCTCAAGGCTGCACCGAGACATGTCTCACCTACCCCGGATAGAGTAATTGTCACCCTTTTGGAGCCTACCTGCGAGTAGAGCGCTTCTCACGAGTCTTCTAAGCATAGCTGCTAGAGACATCGCCATGTAATAAAATGAATGTAATGGATGCTTGGATTTTAAGCAATCTTTATGGATCTTTATGCTTCTTTGATTGAGTGTACTATTAGTGTTTTTCAAATTAATTGACTAACAACTTAACCACCCAATTTTTAATGCAAGCTTGGTATCTTTAATCAACCCCTCTAACAGATGTCCCTCCGCCGCTCTAGCCGCTTGCTGAATCGCCCAGCAGACGCCGATGCCGGCAGTTCGAGGTCGTGGACGTGGTCGCGGGCGTGGCCGCCGTGGCGCCGACCGCTGCCGGACACGCTCCGATCAACTTCGAGGAGGACGAGGTTGTCGTGGAGAACATTCCCCGAGGAGAACGAGGTGCCACAGCCCGCACCCGCCCGGGGTGCTGCACCTAACCCACCACCGGCCGGGAGGTGCTGTCCCCCGACCCACCACCGGCCGAGGCGCCGCTCCACCGCCACCGCCGCCTCGCCTCCGCCGCCGCCCCGCTCTTGGTTGAGGTCATGCGGCGCTGCACCCGGTATTTGGAGACCCCGGGCCGAGGGAGTCCTTCGCCGCCACGGAGGTCCGCCCAACGACTTCCAAATAAGCAAGCTTGAGGGCTTTCTGGTTGAGGCCACCGACCTTCGACAACTCCGACGACCCCATCGCCGCCCCCTCGACCGGCTCAAGGAGATCGTGAAGAACCTCGACCTCACCACCCCGCACGGACGAGGAGTGTGTGGCCATCGCCGCACACCAGCTCGCCGGAGCTGCACGTGCGTGGTGGGACAGCCTGCGACATGCACGCAGCACCCGCCAAGCACATCACCTGGAGGAGTTCGAGGAGGCCTTCATCGAGTACCACGTGCCGAGGGGGTGATGGACACCAAGGTGGAGGAGTTCCACAACATCCAAAGGGGATCCCGTAAGATCCGTGAGTACGGCAACCGCTTCACCTCCATGATGCGGTATGCCCCCGGCGACACCGACACGAAAAAGAAGAAAAATGTACTTCTTCAAGAAAGGTCTCAACACGCCGCATCAAGCTTTCTCTCTCCGGGCACACCTGCCACACCCTCCGGGAGATGATGAACAAGTGCCCGGAGATCGAGAAGGATCGCTTGGAGGCCGACCTATCCAAGGAGAAGAAGAAGAGACGCTTCGAGGGGTTGTCCCGCACCTCCGCTCCACAGAGGTCGCGTGGAGGGCTGCCCTCGCACCTCCGCACCCGCACCGTCAAGCGTGCTGCGCCTACCGTGAGATAGGGTGGTGGTACCTACACCACCAACTACCCCGCCCTACTCGAGGTACGAGCGCGTGGAAGACCCCCCCGCACCGAGCACGTGGAAGGCTGCCGCGTCTACCCCCCACAAAGCGGCATCCCTTTCACTTGCTTCGGGTGTGGCAAGCCCGGCCACAAGATTCTCGACGCCTCGACAGAAGATCTGCTGCTACACCGACGGCTCCAAAGACGGAAGCCGCCCGTCCCAGCGACGCCCCACAGAGTGCCCCTGAGCCACCCGTCGCCGCGACCCACCTCACGCCAGAGGACGCCCAGACGCCCCGACGTGGTGTACGGTATGTTCATGGTTAACGGAGCTAAGGCTTCGGTGCTTTTTTTTGATTCCGGTGCTACATGCTCATACATATCATCCAAGTTTGCACGAGAGAATCACGCACCCGCCACTCCACGACGGGGAGTTGTTGTAACAAGTTCCCCCTTGGGAAACTTGAGGTGTACACACAAGTGTCGTGGAGTGAGAATAAACATCGAGGGTCACCCTTTTCTAGCCAACCTCACCCTTCTTCCTTCTAATGGTTTAGATGTCATCTTGAGGATGGATTGGTTAACCCAAAGACAAGGGGGTGATCTCATGCTCACCTGTATGTAGAGTTTACCCATCCCAAGGGTCATGTAATCAGTGTAAGCCCAACCACGGCAAAAGCGGTCTCCATGTTGTGTGCCCTAGAGGCCCAAACCATGGAGAACGCATTACTGTAGTGTGTGAGTATCTGGATGTGTTTCCCGAGGAGTTGCCGGAAATGCCACCGGATCGTGATGTTGAGTTCGTGATCGACCTCCTGCCTGGTACGGGTCCGATTGCCAAGCGACCCTACTGCATGTCGGTCGATGAGCTGGAGGAGCTCAAGAAGCAGCTTAAAGAGCTTTCCGACAAAGGGTACATCAGGCCTAGTGCTTCTCCTTGGGGATCTCCCGTCCTGTTCGTAAAGAAGAAAGATGGCTCGATGAGGATGTGCATAGACTACGTGAATTGAATGCCGCGGATCGCCAAGAACAAGTACCCTCTTCCAAGGATCGATGACTTGCTTGATCAGTTGAGGAATGCCAAGTTCTTTTCCAACATTGACCTCCGATCAGGTTACCACCAGATGAAGATCCGGCCCGAAGATATACCCAAGACAGCCTTTGTCACTCGGTGACGGGCAAAGATGAGTTCACGGTAGTGTCGTTTGGGCTCACTAATGCCCCAGCCTACTTCATGAACATGATGAACAAGGTGTTCATGGACGAGTTAGACAAGTTTGTCGTCGTGTTCATTGATGACATACTGCCTACTCGGCTTCACCGAGGAACATGAACAAAGATCCGAGGACAAGTGCTTGAGAAGCTAAGGCGTAATCAGCTCTACGCCAAGTTCAAAGAAATGTGAGTTCTCGCTCAAGAGGTTGCATTTCGGGTCATGTGCTTACCGCAGATGGAGTGGCAGTGGATCCAGCCAAGATTAAAGCCGTGAAGGCATGGGAGCAGCCACGCAACGTGACTGACATTCGGAGTTTTCTTGGTTTAGCGGGCTACTACCACCGCTTCATCGAGAACTTCTCCAAGATTGCAAGACCTATGACCAATCTCTTGAAGAAGACCAATGAGTTTGAATGGGCTCCGGATTGTGAGAGAAGCTTTCAAACTCTGAAGGAGAAGCTTACCACCATTCCTGTGCTAGCCTTACCGGACATTCGTCAGGACTTCGTGATCTACTGCGATGCTTCTGGCCATGGCTTGGGGTGTGTCCTTATGCAAAACGGGAAAGTGATCGCTTATGCCTCCCGACAGCTGAAGCAACACGAGCAACGCTATCCGACACATGATCTCGAGCTTGCAGCAGTTGTACACGCCTTGAAGATCTGGAGGCACTACTTGATTGGCAACAAGTGTGACATCTACACCGATCACAAGAGCCTGAAGTACTTCTTCACTCAGGAAGATCTGAACATGAGACAGCGAAGATGGCTAGAATTGATCAAGGACTACAACTTGGAGATCCACTATCATCCGGGAAGGCTAATGTAGTCGCAGACATACGAGCCGCAAGAGCTATTGCCACTACCTCACGACGAGTACCACCCCTCCTGAGCTATGTCATGAGATGGAGAAGCTCCAGCTAGAAGAAGTGCCGAGGAGCCAGATGAACTTTCTGAGAGTGCAGTGCAATCTTGAAGAAAGGATCCGCAAGGCCCAAGAGACCTGTCCTGAGATCACAGAGTTTTGAGAGTTCATGAGGATAGGCAAGTGTCCTGAATTCAGAGAAGACGGACAAGGCACAATCATGTACAAAGATCGTGTCTGCGTGCCCCTGGACGAGAAGCTACGAGAAGAGATTCTGTCAGAAGGGCATGACTCCAAGTTCTGCATACATCCAGGAAGCACCAAGATGTACAACGATCTCAAGAAGACTTTCTGGTGGAGAGGTATGAAAGCAGACATTGCCGGGCACGTGGCTAGATGTGATATCTCGCAACCGTCAAGGCCGAGCATCAAAGACCCGCCGGACTTCTGAAGCCGCTCGATGTGCCAACCTGGAAGTGGGAGAGCATCTCCATGGACTTCATAGTTGGACTACCCCGTTCCCCCAAGGGGCATGATTCGATCTGGGTCATAGTCGACCGTCTAACCAAGGTGGCACACTTTGTTCCGGTCGGCCATTGTTACCCGACGGACCGGCTAGCTGACCTATATGTTGACCACATCCTGAGGTTGCATGGGGCCCCAAGCAGTATCATATCGGACAGAGGGAGTCGGGTTCAGTATCTCAATTCTGGAAGAGCCTTCACAAGGCAATTGGCACCCAACTCGACTACAAAGACCGCTTACCACCCCTCGCACAGCAGGCGGGCAGACTGAGAGAGTGAACCAAATCTTGGAGGACATGTTGAGAGCGTGTGTGCTCAAGTATGGGAAAGACTGGGAGAAATGCCTGTCGCATGCGGAATTCTCCTATAACAACAACCTACCAAACCAGCATCGGGATGTCTCCTTTTGAGGCCCTATATGGAAGGAAATGCCGGACCCCACTCATGTGGTCCGAAGTGGGCGAGAGGTCATTCTTTGGACCCGCCAAGATTCAAGAAGCTGAAGAAGGAGTTGCTCAAGTGCGGAAAACCTAAAAATCGCTCAAAAGCGCACAAAAAAAGAGCTATGCAGATAAGCGAAGACGAGACCTCAGATTTGAAGAGGGAGACTACGTCTACCTCAAGGTGTCTCCGCTTCGGGGCACCCGTAGATTCCATGTGAGGGGGAAGCTAGCCCCCCGGTATGTCGCCCCTACAGGATCCAGTGAAGAGTTGGCAAGTTGGCCTACAAGCTTGAGCTACCCGAGGAGCTGACAGGAGTACACCCCGTGTTCCACGTGTCACAACTCCGCAAATGTCTGAAGGTGCCAGATCAGCAGGTGCCCACGGACATCTTGGATCTCCAAGACACGCTTGAGTACAAGGAACACCCCATGCGTATCCTTGATCGAGCATCCAAGGAGACTCGAAGCACCACAATCCCCATGTGCAAGGTTCAGTGGAGCAACCACACCGAAAGGGAAGCCACGTGGGAGAAGGAGTCAGAACTCCGGATGCTTTATCCCTATCTCTTCGAAAGGTATGCCTTCTTCTGAATCTCGGGGACGAGATTCTCGTAAGGGGGGGAGTCTGTAACATCCCTGTTAACCTAGTATCCAAAAATCGCAACCTTCAAAAACTTTTTCGAAAACTAACCTATGCTTGGTGAGTGTCATATAGGAAAACCTCCTTAGTAAGTTGCACTAGTCCCCATATGCAAGTAGTGGCATGTGCATTTTCTTTTCCTTTACTTACATGTGATTCCGCCTTGAAGGCGATGTAATAAAGTACTTAAATCCTGCTACTTGCACTCTCTAAGTTAATTATTCTGCTGTATGCGCACTTTGGACCGCTGATTTGTCGATGATGGCGATGAGTCCTTCGAGGCCATTGCATTATTGTACGAAAACTGTGACTTTTCCCTTCGAGGAAAAGCGGGTTGTTTCAATTTGTCACCACAGTAATGAACGATTCAGTTTCTCGATGGAAAACTAAACTCTAAACAAAACCCAAGTCTATTTGGCGGCGGCTACGAAGATATAAATGTCCTAGGGTTGGAGGCGCACCAGGGGGAGGGCGCCCACAGCATGGGCCACAAGCCCAACTCGATACAAGGCCAAGTTGGCCAAAAATAGGTGTCACACACCTTTTTATACGTCGAAACAAGGCGTGATGAATATGTTTGGAAAGGGACGACGACGCAAACGTTTGGTTCATCGTCCTAGCTCCAACATTCGTGGATCATGCCGTGTGACTATGAAAAAGGTGTCGCGACACCTATTTTTGGGCCAACTTGGCCTTGTATCGAAGTTGGGCTTGTGGCTCATGTTGTGGGCGCCCCGGTGCGCCCAACCCTAGGGACATTTATATCTTCGTAGCCGCCGCCAAATAGACTTGGGTTTTATTTAGAGTTTAGTTTTCCATCGAGAAACCGAATCGCTCATTGTAACTGTGGTGACAAATCCTTTACAAAGATCCGGGCCCCCGCTCTTGATCTCCTCCACCGTGTCGATTAGTCCTTTGGAACCGAGTTCTTGAACCTTCAATTGATATTCGCTTCATTCATATTTGCAATTTCAGATTGCGTGTTGAAACTTTCTTGCTTGTGTTCTTCGATTCGCTTGCAGGCGAACAACAGCCTTCTTGGCGAGGTCAATCAAGTTGTGCTTGGTTGATAACCAACGAAGCAAAGGTGTAACGGTTGCAGGGTTCGAATCGTGTCTAATTTGAAGCCGGATCGCCAACGTCGAGTTCTCCACCAATCGAACTTACCAATACCTCTCGGAAGATCGGGCCGTGCCTCATCAATGCCACTCACCAACAATCTTCAAATCGAGCTCTTTGATGTCTGGGGAATCGACTACATGGGACCATTTCTGAAATTAGGCAACTATAAGTACATTCTAGTGGCAGTTGACTATGTCTCAAAATGGGTAGAAGCCATGCCATGCAAAGCCGCCAATTCTACAAATTCCAAGAAGATGTTTCAAGAGACAATATTTCCAAGATTCGGTGTTCCAAGAATGGTAATCAGTGATGGAGGAACTCATTTCATTGACAAAGACTTTCGCAACTACTTAATGCAGCAAGGGATTCAACATCACGTAGCTACTCCTTACCATCCTCAAACAAGTGGCCAAGCAGAGACTTCCAATAAGTAAATCAAGAATGTTCTACAAAAGACAGTTAATAAGATGGGAACCGCTTGGAAGGAGAAGCTACCAGACGCACTATGGGCATACCGAACTGCCTACAAGACACCTCTTGGCATGTCACCCTATCAGCTTGTCTACGGCAAGACTTGTCATTTGCCAATAGAGCTCGAGTTTAAAGCTCATTGGGCAATCAAGAGATGGAACATGGATCTTGAAGCTGCTAGAACAAAAAGAAAGATGCAACTCTCAGAACTAGATGAATGGCGAGAAAAAGCATATCATAACTCGAAGATCTATAAAGAGAGAACCAAAAGGTGGCATGATAAGCGAATCAAGAAGAAGAGCTTCAATCCTGGAGATAAAGTACTACTATTCAACTCTAGGGTGAGATTATTCGGATATGGAAAGCTACGAAGCAAATGGGAAGGACCATTCACGGTGGTAAATTCATCATCACATGGATCAGTGACACGAAGGTACGTTATTCAAGGTAAATGGCCAACGTCTTAAAATTTTTCTAGAACCTTCTAGACCACCTGAGGAATTGGATGAAATTTATTTCTTAACTTTCGCTAATTTATTAAAATATAAAATCCCGTCGTGAATCGGGCCGCGACGGGAGAAAATTTGGAGAGAAAACGGGCCAAGATTGCACCCCGCGGAAGGGCACCGGGAACCGGGCCAGCGTGGGAACCAGCCGGTCCCACCCCAGACCGGTCGGTCTGCCCTGGTACTGCCTCGGGGTCCGCCGTCTCTCGTTGCGAAGTTTGTTCTGTTAGGGTTCAGAATATTCGGCCGTGATCCGTATCTGCCGCCGCCTTATCATGATAGATGCTCGGGATAGATTAGGATGGAATAACCCCCACCCCAAGGAACCAGGACTATATAAACAAGCCCCTAGGGTCATTCTCCTCTCATCCCAAGAGCTTTCCTCTCTTAGCCCTAGCAAGGAAGCTCTCCAATCCCTCCATCTTCCACCAAATGGCAAACCCAAGCCTTCCCTACACCGTCGAAGAGCCGGAGGAAGTCCTCCCTCCGCGATCATCCCGCCAAAGCAAATGGGCGGTGGTGCCCTCGGCGATCGTCCCCAAGCACCATCGAAGGAGGTCGTCCGAGCTCGACCTCAAGGAGCTCCAATGGAGGAGGCACGCTACGCCCAAGCCATCAGGAGGCCAACCATCGCGCCTCCAGCTCGTCGGCCACTCCTTGGAGATAAGCCTCGACCACTTGGTCATTCTAGCATTTCTCTCCCCCAGGGCACCAAGTTACTACCTCCTAGAGAGGGGGTGAGGCTGCTAGGAGTCACCACCAAGTTTGGAATGGTGACTGGTGCTAAGTACACCACGGAGAAAGAGCGTGTGACTCTGGATGGTGTGCGAGTGGACCCCAGCAATGTCAAGTTCAATCCACCGCCGAGAGCCAACCCGGAGCCACCAACGAGGAAAGCAAGAACTGCACCAGTCCCACGTCAACCTCGACTCAACCTAGCCACGCTAGAGACTAGGATAGACCTACAGGGCCGTACGCTGTCTGAGGTTCTCAACACCCTGACCACGGCTGTGCAGCGCATAGGGAATCTAGAAGCGAATTATGAAAAGATGCGCATTAAGAACAAGGCACTCAAGGCTAGGGTCGAGGAGCTAGAAAAGAAAGACTAGGGATAGAGATGAGTAGGCACACGTGATAGTTAGTCCATTAGTCAGCTTGATTAGTTAGTTTACTAGTTTGATTAGTTAATTCATTCATTCATCGTGTAATAAATGTGCCTCATTAATAATAAAGAAGTAAGTTTTTAGAGTCATCATCTCTCTCTAGATATATGTTTGTTTTTGTCTCCACCTTGTTGTGCATAAAAGGAAACAGGAAACAAATGTGAGGGAGACAACCAATAAAGAACACAGAACAACATCAACAGGAGCCAGGTACGCACTCCAAAGCACTCTCATTTATTGACAACTGAGCTTAATTGAATACCCTTAAAATAAAACATGATTACACCTCAAGGATGAGTGGCTTAGTCATAACTTAAGGCAAGAATCACATAAATTTATCTCGTGTACACTTGCAGCTGTTGGGAACTCTTTATAGGGACTCCATGCTTCTTAAGTTGTTGATAAGTATGAGATAGTAAAACATGAAAACCTGAATTTCTCTGCCTGGTTATTGGAGCTTTTATTTCAAAAACACAAAAACAATAGCTAAGCTACTCCTCTGTGGTTTTAAAATACCTATAGAGCCATACATGATCATAACTTGCTACATAAGTTACTTATTTTGCACTGAGCTCTGTCAGCTTTTGAGACCCGTGTTGTAGAGACTTATCATGCTCTCAAGATCAAGATCCACTTACACTCCATATATGCACTATCCCTGCACTAGGGGTAGGCGCAGCTTTTTCCATCCACATAGAAAATGTGCTGCTCTTACACTGAGAGTACGCACCCAAAAAGATCTTTGGTAGGATTGTGTTCATCTATACTCTGACATTAACAGAATCTCTGTCTTGCACAAAGTTTTCGTGCAGGATGACATGGGCTATGCAAAAATAAAAAGGAGAGTTAAAATAAGAAAAATGGACAAGGGTCCAAATGTTAAAAAGAACAAAAGGCATAAAAAGGTGCCTAGCTCTCTAGAAAAGAAAGAAAAATTCAAGATAGCCCATTGTCTCCAAGCACTACAACTCAAGCAAGAGAGATATATCCTTCAAGAGCATGAGCATAAGTAGAACAGGATAGCCACCATATATTCCACACACATGCACATCTTGATCTAAGAGTATGACACTTCTCTCCTTGGGACTCTCACGCTGGCTCAGTAACGTGTAAGGTAAGTGTATTTCCTTAACAGACCTTCAAACTCCATATAAGCCTATTAGAGGTAGGTTGCAAGGAAAGGCATCACTCATTTATGCCTAAATGAGATCCACAAATACCACATACAATGAGTGATTTGAGAGTACCACATTGAGGAGCAGATAAGCTATATGTTTGTTTTGAAAATTTTACAAAAACCTTCAATGGACTTAGCAGTGAGATAAAGGTAATCTGTTCAACTGTTCTACTTTTCAACTTCCCAAAGTTGTTTGGTAGACACTTTGAATCTCACAGTGCAGGAATCACCAGGAATGAGCTTATGTTGATCTCTTTGTCTTGAGCTATGTCTGAAGTTATCCAACCTTTTCTCGAGGACGAGTAAAAGCCTAAGTGTGGGGGTGTTGTTGACGGTCCTTAACGTTCAAATTCAACCGTCAACTAATCTTCCAAAATGATATAAAAGTAATCCATCTACCTAGAGTAGGGCTTTAACTAACGAATTCCACGAGTTTTTGGTGAATCAATGGTTTTGCGGGTAAATGCCGAAAAAAGAATGCAACATAGAATGCAAGAATGAATGCCACGGCAACACAGGAACATTCCAGAAGAGACGAGAAGGCACCACATCGAGCCAGGGGCCGAGGGCGGCCAGCCAGACCGGCCGGTCGGCCTGACCCGACCGGGCGGCTGCAGGCCCCCCGTTGCGCCCGGTTCGCCCGGTTTATTCCACCGCCTTTGAGGAACGATCTCCACCATCCGCCAAGGTCGGTTTGATCCAAAGGCTCATGTTGATTCGCTAGGGCTATAAAAGGAGAGGCACACCCCCCCCATGGGGAGAATCCAAGAGAAGAAGAGAAGAGCTTTAGCTAGAAACCCTAAGTAGGATTCTCGGAGGTGTCCCTTGAATGGATGACCTCTTGAGTTAGCATTCCAAGAGAGAGCTAGTTCTATACCTCTAGAAGCTAGTTCTTCAGAGATAGAGAGATAGAGTTAAAGAGAGAGTTTTGGAGGAGTATCGGCTTGTCGGTGCTACCTTTATGGCTTGTATCTGAGACTACTTTGGAGTCAACTTCTGTGTTCAAGTAAGTAACATTGTTATCTTGTTTTACTTGTTTACGACTCTTTTGAGTACTTTAATCCTTGTAGCTCTTGGGTTAGAGTAGTATTCGTAGTGTAAGCGTGGTGCTTAGACTCTGTTACTCATAGGCTCCACTCGGGATAGACTCTCGGCCGACCCTCTTTTTCCTTCGATAAACTCGGCAAAGACAAAGAGGACCCGTAGGCTCCACTCCATGCTCGGGGGCTACCGTCGAGGGTCAAAACCACGGCCCTCTAAGGGCCCGCTTAAAATGGCTCTTAAAAATAAAACTATCGTGGCCAGGGACGGGCGCTCTTACAGCCCGCCCACGCGAGCCGGAAGGCAAGAACGTTCCCGGCCCAATAGCGACCGACCGAGGCCTTCCGGCGCCTAAAGGATGAAGCCGCCACCTGGAGATCGACCCTCCAGGCAACCTCCGATTCGCCCGACCCCCTCCCGCCGAGGGGGTCAGAAGTCGACCCCTCCACGTGAACGAAAAGCCAGGGTGTATCATGCGAGCCGCCGTACGTGCGTGCGTGCCGTATAATGGAATCTGCACGGTTCCGTGGCAGGCACGGGGAAGCACCGTCATCCCCACATCTGAACAGTGGGAAACGGGACCCCCAAGTAACCCGTGGGTCTTGCGTTGCACCCACGACTCCAACCTGACATATACGGTGCTGGCTCCTTGTACCGTGCCAGTACGAGCGGCCGCCCCGTGTAGACGTCTCCGCCGGGGGCACCGGCCTTCGTACCTCCCCACCACCGGTCGCCTTGATGGAACAGGGAGCACGGGGAAGGAAGCCCTGCTCGTACCAACACCGTGGCCGACGTATCTTGAGGATGGTCGTTCCGACCGCTTTTGCAGGAAGGACCGGGTGCGTCAGGAATCAACCCTGCATGCTCGGCACCGGTGCAGCCTACGCCCTTACACTTGGAGCTTTGACCCCAGCGTTCATGGTCAAATATGCTACCCCGGTGTCCTCAAGTATAGCCCAGTGCACCTGAAGGGCTACGGCGCCAAGGAGGAGACTTACGGAAGGAAAAGGGGACATCAATGATAGTGCCTTCGACACATGTCCGAATAGTCAAGACTTTACCCATCACGACCTCTCAGATCACACACGGGCTTGCCCTTCCCTATGAGCCTCCCTTCGAACTATAAAAGAGAGGACTTGGGCAACAGAGCACATGTGTGTGCATCCACCACCCACTCCGGCTCCACATACGAAACAAGCTCAAACCCGAACCTAGATTCACACGGAGACTTGGGAAGCTATCCCTCTCTCGACCCCGCTTGTACTCCCCCATATAAGCTCCTGAGTAACACGGCCTCGCTCTCACTGGACGTAGGGTGATTTGCCCGAATCAGTATACATCGTTGTGTCCACTTGGGAAACCATCCGAAGGATAAGTGCGCTCTCTTTTCGATTACTTGTGGGTGTTCATTCTTGACACCGACAAGCGGGCGGCGAATGTGGCCGTCTCCGAGGCTCGCCACACTCAAAAGGAGAGGTGGAAGGCGAGGAAGGTGGAGAACCACCTGAGAGAGGAACGGGACCTGACCCCTCTCACAGATTCGGATGAGGGGGAGTTCAGCATCCGGTCCGACGGGTCCGCCCAGGGCTTCACCGACCCTTCCCTGGAAGGCGAGAGCAGCGCGGTGGGCTGCCCGCAGGCTTCCGCCTCCGACGACGTGGAGGGGGAGAAGGCGAAACAAGCTGGGGACGAATCCTAGGATCTTGACGAGATGGCCCGCACCATGGGGGCCGTGCTCGTGATGGGGTCCCAGGATCCATCCCTGGAGCTGCTGAGCCAGGTGATGGCTCCCGGAGGGGAAGAGTCGGACCGTTCCGACCCTGCCGATGCTGCGCCCGTGGCTACGGAGGAGGCGGGGTCGGCACGTCCCGACCCTTCCCCCATTGTGCCAGCGGCGGCGAGGGTGCAGTGGCTGTGAAGGCGCGCAACCTGCTACGAGCCCGGGGCGGGTTCGGCCGCGACGGGCCGGCAGAGCGTCAAGGACAAGGGGAAATGCCCCTGTCCCCGACACCGCGGGAGACGGCGTCGATGGGGCCGGTCCCCAAAATGCCGCGCTCCGCACCCGGAGGTAAGCTTCCAACCGGGTTCTCTGTTTTTGCTCTCGCACACGCCGCAAGTTTGATTTTGATCACAGCCCCTTTCTCTTATTGTAGTCGAGTCCCGACTCTGGGCGGCTCGCATTTGCGCCAAGAAGGGCGCTGAAATGGCAGAGGCCGGGCGGGGTCGCGTCCCCAGCCCCTTGTCCACCGGCGGGAGCTCCGCTGGTGTGTCCTTCGTAGCTCCGTCCCCAGGCGGACCCCATGGGGGTGGGAGCCGTTGATGGCGAGGACGGAGGGGGCCTTGCTTCTGACACAAGGCCCGCGGGATGAGGAGCTTCGGGGGCCCGAGCCCCCGAATGTGTCATCTCCGGCGGCGCCCACGACGACGGAAGTGCACGATGCCGGGAGAGACGAGGCGGGCGACCGGGGCGCCACGCCTCTCCCTGTACCCTCGAAGCTAATGAGCAACGCGCCATCGTCTTTGGGCGCAGAAGGAGCTGCCAGGTCGGCGGTTGGAGGCTCCGGGGTTCCTCCTATCATCTGGGGGAATCCCAGCTGGAATTCTCCGACCCCCACAATCCGAAAGCAGAGCCCCTTGTGGTCGACGATCGTGCCGAGAGGGAGATCCTTGCCTCCTTCGAGTCCTTGATGGCGGCTATGAGCCGTGATGTCACCGCCATGACGGTGAGGCTTGGGCAAGCAGCGTCGCTCTACTGTATTTTAGCTTGCGCTTTTCCCTCGTGGGTCTTGAGGTCCTCAACTCACCTCCGAGTTGTTCCTTGGTCGGGTCACCGCTGAATCGGCCGGGTGAAGTCTCGGCTTCTATATCGGCCGGCACCCTCAATGGGAGGAGGCGACGGGGACGATCCAGGACCTGCGCATCCGGCTGAGGGATGCCATTAACGACGTCGAGTCCGTGGAGGAGAGTACACGGACCTCTAGCGCAGGCGAGGGAGGTGGATGACGCCGAGGCGAGGCGCGTCCAGGAAGATCTTGCACGACGCGTCAGCCACATCCAGGAGCTGCTCTAGGAGTCAGAGCAACTGCGCGGCTGGCTGCTTCGTGCGGAGCAGGATCTCGACCACGAGCGTGCCGAGGTGCAATGGCTTCGTCGTGAACGCAACGACAGCCGTGAGTCCGAGACCCGCCTCCGAAAGGAGCGAACGCGCTTCGTGATGAGGTTGCTGACCTTAAGGGCGAGCTGGAGCGGGAGCGCCGCCGGAAGATAGAGGCCGAGAACGGCTCGGTGATGTCCGAGGAGGTGGCGACCCTTTGGGGTCTGTCTCCCAGGCGCAATGCCAGAACGCTGGTTTGCATGCTGCGGTTGGACAGTGCCCTTGACGGCCTGGGCGTCGCGCACGCTCCCGGACGGTTCCCTCATCACACGAGTGTCTCTGCTGCCCAGGCGCGTTGGGCACTTGGAGCGTGGCACCCTGAGGACCGGGATCCCAGAGTTGTTCGCCATCGCGCATTCCCATTACGGTAGAAGCTTTGACCGGGACGGCCTTAGCGAGGGATACTTCAGGGAGACCTCCGAGGCAGAGATCGTGGCCTTCCGTGCGCTAGTGGCGAACAACGTTGAAGTCCTTGCAGAACGGCTGGCGGACCTAGTGCTCCCTCAACGGGAGTAAAGACATTTATTTGCATTTGACAGTGGGCTCCTTGTGCCCAAAGACTATTAGTAGTTATTTGTAATAATAACTATTTATTAGTAGTTATTTGTAATAATAACTATTTCGTTTCATTTTTAGCTTAAACTAATCCCTTTGCACGAAAAGAATTTGAAAAAATGGATTGCTTCAATTCTGGACACCCACCGGGTGTTATACCATCCCGGGTGGTATGTACGACCTTAGGCGTCCAAAACTAGCGGGTCCTGCCTTTTGAGGCTCTTTCTTATTCTTGGGATATAATGTACCAGCTGCTCCTCTATCACAACTATCATTACCCTAGGGACTATCTTTGGTGCTCGAGACGGCTAGCCGGGACCCTCACCCGCTTGTGTCGTTAGCCACCGAGGTGTTTGACAAGGCAACCGAGACGGTTTTTGGGTGCTAGGACCATTTCTTGGCCCATCGTGATCCCTAGGATAAAAAGGTCATGGTAGAATTTAAAGCTTGGGCATGTTGCTTTTTGTATGCTTAATAAAGGGATACAAGTCGATCTCGGGGGTCAAGATTTCTTTTTAGAGAAGACTTTCAATTTGAGCACTTGATCGTGAAAGATGAAAAAAGCATTGGTACATAACGAAATACATGATATGAGAAGGAAAAATAAACTTCAAGGGTAAAAACGCCGTAACTGCTCGATGTTCCAGGCATTTTTGACAAGCTGCCCCTTGTCATCTTTTTTAGCTTATAAGCCCCTAGTCGGAGGACTTCAGCAACGGTGAAGGGACCTTCCCATGGTGGGGTGAGCTTGTGACGCCCCTTGTTGTCCTGCCGAAGCCGTAGGACAAGGTCGCCAACGTTAAATGCCCGCCCCCGCACCCGTCGGCCGTGATGCCGACGTAAGGATTGTAAATACTTGGCAGAGTGTAGCAACGCGACGTCGCGTGCTTCGTCGAGTTGGTCCATGGCGTCCTCCAAGTAAGTCTGGTTTGCAGGCTCTGCGTAGGCCCTGATACGTGGGGACCCGTACTCTAGGTCCATGGGTAAGACGGCTTCCGCTCCGTAGACCATGTAGAATGGGGTATGTCCCGTTGCTCTGCTCGGAGTCGTTGTCAAACTCCACAGTACCACTGGGAGCTCAGCGAGCCATCGTCGGCTGAACTGATTGAGACGGATAAAAATTCAAGATTTTAGACCTTGGAGAATCATGCCATTGGCCCGCTCTACCTGCCCGTTAGTGCGGGGGTGCGCGACGGATGCCCAGTCGACACGGATATTGAATTCGTCACAAAACACCAGGAACTTCTTCCCAGTGAACTGTGTTCCATTGTTCATGATGATCGAGTTGGGCATGCCGAAGCGGTAGATGATGTCTGTGAAAAAAAGCACGCTTTGGTCAGACTTAATGGTGGTGAGGGGTCGAGCCTCGATCCACTTTGTGAACTTGTCAATCGCAACCAAAACGTGGGTGAAGCCCCCGGGCACCTTTAGGAGAGGCCCGACCAGATCCAAACCCCAGACCGGGAATGGCCACGTGAGGGGGATCGTTTGCAGGGCCTCTGCTAGCAAGTGTGTCTGCTAGGCATAATACTGGCATCCTTCGCAGGAACGGACAATCTTTGTTGCGTCTGCTACCGCCGTGGGCCAGTAGAAACCCTGGTAGTAGGCCTTAGCCACGATCGTTCGTGGTGCAGCATGGTGTCCGCAGACGCCTGCATGTATGTCTTCCAACAGGGCATACCCGTGGGCAGCAGGAATGCATCGATGAAGGACACCTGAGTGTCCCCTTTTGTATAGTTCACCGTTGATAATGGCGAACGATTTGGCTCGACGAGCCAATCGCTGGGCCTCAGTCCTGTCTGTAGGCAAGATCTCTCGGATGAGGCAATCAAGGTATGGCTTTCTCCAATCGTTCCCGGGCCCGGGGTCTGGAACCGCCTCCTCATCCACCGGTGTTACTACAAAAACGGCAGGTTCGGAGGAGGGGTCGTCGCCTTGGGTCGGATGAATCGCTCTGGGGTCGGAGGAGGCGGGGTCGGCTTCCGGGGTCGATCGAATTGCCTTGGGGTCGGAGAAGGAGAGGTCGATTCCTCTTTTGCCGTATTTTACCGATGGCTGGACGAGGTCCCTGGCAAATATCCCGCTAGGGATGGGCTCTCGGCTAGAGGCCATTTTAGCCAGAGCATCCGCTTCCTCATTGTCCCGTCGAAGGACATGACAGAGCTCAAGGCCATCGAAGCACTCCTCGAGTTTGCGCACCTCTTGGCAGTATGCCACCATCTTTGGGTCATGAAAGCTCGACTCCTTCATGACCTGGTCGATGACAAGCTGCGAATCACCACAGATCTCAAGGCGTTTTATGCCGAGTTCTTTGGCTATGTGCAAGCCGTTTACCAAGGCCTCGTACTCCACGACGTTGTTGGAGGCTTTGAAGTGGAGTCGAAGGGCATATTTCATCCTGACTTCGAGAGGGGAGATGAAGACCAGCCCGGCCCCGGCCCCGCTTTCTATTAACGAGCCGTCGAAGAAAAGCTTCCAACATTCATGCTGGATGGGGCCGGAGGTAGTTGGACTTCGGTCCACTCCGCAACGAAATCAGCCAGAACCTGCGACTTGATCGCTGTACGAGCCGCATAGGTAATTTTGTAGCCCATTAGCTCGAGCGCCCACTTGGCTATCCGACCCGTGGCTTCAAGGTTCTGAATGACTTCCCCCAGGGGGAAAGACGATACCATGGTGACAGGGTGTGCCTCGAAATAGTGCCTAAGCTTCCTCTTCGTGATGAGGAGGGCGTATGCCAACTTCTGAATCTGCGGATAGCGGGTCTTGGTATCGGATAAGACCTTGCTAATGAAATAGACTGGGCGTTGCACTTTCAGAGCGCGTCCCTCCTCGATTTCTTCTACGACGAATGCGGTGCTAACCACCTGAGTGGTTGCAGTAATGTAGAGAAGCAAGGGTTCCTCCTTCGCGGGCGGAGTAAGGATCGGGGGACTGGTTAATAGTTCCTTGAGCTTATCTAACGCCTCTTGAGCCTCATCAGTCCACGTGAACTGATCTACTTTCTTAAGGAGCCGGTACAGGGGCAGACCCCGTTCACCTAGACGTGATATGAACCGACTGAGCGCGGCGAGGCACCCCGTGATATGCTGCAACCCCTTGAGGTCCCGAATAGGCTTCATCTCAGTGATAGCCTTGATTTTGTCGGGGTTGGCTTCGATGCCGCGTTGTGAAATGATGAACCCCGGCAACAACCCTCTAGGAACCCCGAAAACGCATTTTTCAGGATTGAGTTTGATGTGCTTCTCTTTGAGCCGGGCGAAGGCCAGCTCCAGGTCGGCTACGAGGTCGCCGGTCTGTTTGGACTTGATAACGATGTCGTCCACATAAACCTCGATAATCTCTCCGATGAGTTCACTGAAGACCTTTACCATGCAGCGCTGGAAGGTTGCACCCGCGTTCTTAAGCCCAAAAGTTACGTAGCAGTACGAACCGAACGGGGTAATGAATGAAGTTGCGTGCTGATCGGATTCACGCATCTTAACCTGGTGATAACCAGAATAAGCATCAAGGAAGCATAGGGTTTCGCACCCAGAAGTGGAGTCCACAACTTGATCTATGCGCGGTAAAGGAAACGGATCCTTAGGACCGCTTTATTGAGACCAGTGTAGTCCACACACATTCTCCATTTCCCGCCTTTCTTTTGTACAATGACAGGATTGGCTAACCACTCAGGGTGATACACTTCCTTGATGAATCCGGCCGCTAGGAGCTTTTTCACCTCCTCACTGATGACCCTGCGTTTTACCTCGTCGAAACGTTGTAGGCGCTGTTTCACCGGCTTCGAGTCGGACCTGATCCACAAGGCGTGCTCGGCGACATCCCTTGGTATGCCAGGCATATCTGAAGGCCTCGACGCGAAGATGTCATAGTTCGCGCGGAGGAAGTCGACGAGCGCGTCTTCCTATTTGGGGTCGAGAGCGGCGCCGATCCGCACCGTCATGCCGTTGGAGCACCCGAGGTCGAGGGGCACGAGCTTGGTGTCCCTGTCAGGCATGAAGGACGCAGTGGCCTTCGAGACGTCTGGCGTCCTGGTCGGTGTTGGCGAGGGTGTTGATGATGTACAGCTCATGGGAATTCAACACCGCCTTGGCAACGTCGCACTGCTCAATGTTGCACAAGTACGCGTGCTGAACAGACGAGTGCACGGTGATAATCCCGCTGGGGCCCGGCATCTTGAGCTTGAGGTAGGTGTAGTTTGGGACGGTCATGAATTTGGCGTAGCACGGTCGACCCAATACTGCATGGTAAGAGCCGGGGAAGTTCACCACCTGAAACGTCAAAGTCTCCTTTCGGAAGTTAGTGTGGGTCCCGAAGGTGACGGGCAGGTCGATCTGTCCGACCGGCACGGCGCGTTGACCGGGAACAACGCCATGAAAAGGCGCGCCTCCAGGTCGGATCCTTGAGCAGCTAACCCCCATGGCATCGAGGGTATTCTGGTAATGATGTTGAGGCCACTTCCTCCATCCATCAACACCTTGGTGAGCCGCTTGGTGCCGATGATGGGGTCGACAACGAGGGGGTACCGCCCTGGGTTCGGCACATACTCCGGGTGGTCGGACTGGTCGAAGGTGATGGGATGCTTTGCCCACTTGGAGGGAGCCGGCACGATCGGCTCGACCTGACAGACCATACGCTGCTCGAGCTTGCGCTGTCGCCTCGTGGCGTAGTAGTCTGGGCCTCCAAAGATCATGGGGCAGTCGGTGACGTGAGAAAATCCCGACCCATCCTCCCCTTGGGCGTCATTTTGGGGAGGCGAGCTGGTTTTTCGCTTGGTCTCTGTCCTACCTTTCTCTACCCCAAAGAACTTGGGGATGAGTCGACACTCTCGGAGAGTGTGATTCACCGTGCCCTCATGGTACGGGCACGGTTCGTCAAGCTTCTTTTCGAAGTAGTTGGATGGCGGTTTGACGGGGGCCTTCTTCTTTCCTTTCGCGTCGACGGCGGCGACTAACTCGCTGTCGTTCTGCCGCCGCCCCTTGGGGCCCTTCTTCTTCTTCTAGCCTTTGCGGTCAGAGGGGTCATCGTCGACATCCCCTTCCCGCTTAGCCTTGCCGCGAGAGTTGAAGATGGCTCCCACCGCGTCTTCTCCTGACGCAAAGCTGGTGGCCACGTCAAGGAGCTCCTTAGTGGTACGAGAAGGGCGACGCCCCAGCTCGTGCACCAAGGTCTTGCAGGATGTGCCGGATATGAAAGCCCCAATCACGTCCGCGTCGGTGACGTGAGAAAGGCTCGTGCATTGCTTGGAGAAGCGCTTGATGTAGTCGCGCAGAGACTCATTCGGCTTCTGCTGACAGCTTCGCAGGTCCCACGGATTTCCAGGGCGCGAGTACGTGCCCTGAAAATTGCCGACAAAGATGTCGACGAGGTCTCCCCAGCTGTTTATACACCCCTCGGGGAGGTGTTCCAGCCAAGCCCGCGCGGAGTCGGCTAGATAGAGCGGGAGGTTGCGGATGATGAAGTATTCATGGTCAGCTCCTCCCGCCTCGCACGCGAGGCGGTAATCCTCTAGCCAGGTGCCGGGGTTCGTCTCCCAGAGTACTTGGCGTTGGTGGTCGGTGCACGGAAGCGCCGTGGGAAAGGCGAGCGGAGGATGTGTCGCCCGAACGCCGGCAGGCCCGGAGGAGGCGGCCTTCGCCCTCTGTCTTCCTCCGGGTCAAGGCGTCCTCCTCGACGGGGGCTATACTCCCTAGCCCAGGCGTTGAGGATGACACGGGCGTCACGAATGGGCCCGACACGTTCCTGTACAGGTGGCAGGCTTTCAGTGGGTGCATGGGAAGGTTGGTGCACTGATGGTTCGCGGTCTCTGCGACCGTCGATCATGCGACGGCTCGGGGACACATCGCGACGTCGTGATCGTGAGCTCTCGGCCTGTAGGGCGGCTGCTTGGTCCAGCAGCTGCCGGATCTCCCGCTGAGTCCTCCATTTAGCAGGGGTCGTTGGTGGAGGAAGCTGCTGAAGTAAAGCCGCCGCTGCCGCGACGTTTTGGCTCGCACGTGCGAAGAGAGGGGGGCCGTCGTCACCCTCCAGGATCCACCGGTGGACATCGCGAGCCATGCCACGCGCACGCCCAGCGCGGCGGTAAGGTGAAGGGTCTTCCCTTCTGAGGTGTTCCCGATCCCACTCGGCCTTGCGTCGCTCGTCGTCGAGCTCGGCATGACGTACTCGCTCTCGCTGTTCCTCGGAGCTATCGGAGCGCGAGGTCGGAGGAGTTAGCGGCCGATGTGGTGAGGGCGTCCGCTCGAGTGCGGGGTTGAGCATGCCATCTTCCTCCGGCGCGCGTCATCGACCCAGCCCTCGGGAGTTTCCACCATGAAACATTCTCAAAAGGGGTCGAAGTCACCATCATCGTCGTTGTCGGTACCAGAGTAGTCGTCGGAGTCCGGCATGAAAATGGGCTCGACGAGTGGCCCTGCCGCCGCCACGAGCTCGACGTCCTCGGGAGTAGGCGCGATGCCTCTCATGATGAGGTGCACCATGGTAGCCACAGCGTTGTGGTATCCGAACGGAGCTAGTTTCGAAGCCTCCTGGATGAGTATCGTCCGGGGAATAGGATCGCCCCCGGCGAGGCTAACCATGATGGTCTCGTACAATTACGAGAGCGCAAAAATCTCGTCGGTGGAAGGGTACGGTCCCAAGTAAGGTAGGAGCCATCGATCTAGCTCCGTGAGCTCCCGTATGTCTGGGGCTTGATGACCCCACTCAGATGCCGACGACACACGATCGGCGTTCCGTGGCGACGGGAGAGCTGGTGTCCACGGTCGGACAGGCCTTGTGTCGCGTGGAGACACCGGAGACCGGAGGCTCGCGTCGCCCATGGCTGCAACGAGGTCATCGATAGGGCCGTGGGAGGGACCACGGCTCGTGCTGTTTGCCCGTGGCTCCTCCGTGGAAGCTGGGACAACATCGTCAGGGTCAGGGAGGTTAACCGGTGGCTCGGGAGCCAGCCAGGTCACGCCGTCCTCCCTGAGGATGAAGTCTAGGTCCCCAAAGTGGATTTGGGTGCCCAGAGTCAGGTTGAAGCGATGCATGGCCATCCAGAGGCTTGCTGGAGTCGTAGAAGTGCACTTGCCCCCCTACCTGGCGCGCCAACTATCGGTGTCAAGAATGAACACCAACAAGTAATCGAAAAGAGAGCGCACTTATCCTCCAGATGGTTTCCCAAGTGGACACAACGATGTATACTGGTTCGAGCAAATCACCCTACATCCAATGAGAGCGAGGCCGTGTTACTCAGGAGGTTGTATGGGGGAGTACAAGAGGGGTCGAGAGAGGGATAGCTTCCCAAGTCTCCGTGTGAATCTAGGTTCGGGTTTGAACTTATTTCGTATGTGGAGTTAGAGTGGGTGGTAGACACACACACACGTGCTCTGTTGCCCAAGTCCTCCCTTTTATAGTTTGAAGGGAGGCTCACAGGGAAGGGCAAGCCCATGTGTGAACCGAGAGATCGTGATGGGTAAGGTCTTGACTATTTGGACATGTGTAGAAGGCACTATCGTTGATGCCGCCTTTTCCTTCCGTAAGTCTCCTCCTTGGCGTCATAGCCCTTCAGGTGCACAGGGCTATACTTGAGGACACCGGGGTAGCATATTTGACGATGAACGCTGGGGGTCAAAGCTCCAAGTGTAAGGGCGTAGGCTGCACCGGCACTGGGCATGCAGGGTTGATTCCTGACGCATCTGGTCCTTCCTGCAAAAAGCGGTCGGAACGGCCACTCTCATGGTACATCAGCCATGGTGTCGATACGAGCAGGGCTTCCTTCCCCGTGCTTCCTGTTCCGTCAAGGCGACCGGCGGTGGGGAGGTACGAAGCCCGGCGTCCCCGGCGGAGATGCCTACACGGGGCGGCCGCTCGTACTGGCACATTACAGGGGGCCTGCACCGTATTTGTCAGGTTGGAGGCGTGGGCACAACGTAAGAACCACGGGTTACTTGGGGGTCCCGTTTCCCACTGTTCAGATGTGGGGGTGACGGTGCGTCCCCGTGCCTGCCACGGAACCGTGCAGATTCCATTGTACGGCACGCACGTACGACGGTTCTGCATGGTACGCCCGGGCTTTTGTTCACAGGCGGGGTGACCTCCGACCCCCCTCGGCGGGGAGGGGCCTCGGGCGAATCGGAGATTGCCTGGAGGGTCGATCTTCAGGTGGCGGCTTCATCCCTTAGGCGTTGGAAGGCCTCGGTTAGTCGCTATTGGGCCAGGAACGTTCTTACCTTCCGGCTCCCGTGGGCCGGGCTGTAAGAGCGCCCGTCCTGGCCTTATGGTTTTGTTTTTTAAGAGCTGTTTTAACCGGGCCCTTTAGAGGGCCGTGGTTTTGACCCTCGACAGAAGTAGTGTTTAATTATTAATACTTTGTTTAATTAATTACTATATCTTTCTTCAATAGTAGTCCAATTAATTAGTTAATTTTATTTTATTAGTTTCTATTATTGTTTTGATATGGTTAGTGTTTAATTAATTACTATTCCAGCTCTCTCATACTTAGGGAACCTAGCCTCAAGGTCTATAATTTGGAAAATATACAAGTGGGAGGTTTTCATCTTTATTTCAGAGAGAAGGTTGTTGATCATCAAATGGTTAGTAAATTAATCTCTCAAAACAATCATGTTTGAATTCCATTGATTACAATAAATTCGTTATATATATAGGTAACCGATAGAGAGATCATTCTGGATGTATAATTTATCAAGAGTAGATCTATCAAACATACCAGAGGTCAATAGGTTTATTGATGCCACTAAGATGCATGCATGGAGAATCTAGACGAAGCACATACCGTGTCCTTGTGTAGATTGTAAAAATATTACGGTTTTTGATGACACACAAGCAATATTATCTTATCTGGTCCGTTGAGGATTTATAAAAGATTACTTGATTTGGACAAAGCATGGAGAGGGTAGCTTTACACCATATCCAGCTATAAACCCTGCAAACATCGACACCAAAAGCCCTAATATGCTTGTTGGCGACGGATGCCAGTTTGTACATGAGCCACAACATCATTGTCCCCAGTAGAGTGAATATGTTATGCCAAATGTTGATGATGAAGGCAATGGAACTCATGTGGTGGATGAAGCATATGAAGACGCGGAATTGATGGCTGCACTATTGCATCATCATACAGATCCATCAATATTCTTTATGAAAGGTATGGAGACCTTAAAGAAGGCAGCAATAGAGCCATTTTATGATGAGACTAAGGATTGTACCAAAGAGTTCACGATGTTGTGGTCTGTGCTTAAGTTGTTAATGTTAAAAGCTAGATATAGATGGTCCGATGCTAGCTTCAAAGCATTATTGAGTACTCTCAAAGATATGCTTCCAAAGGAGAACAAAGTGTCTGCTAACATGTACTATACAAAGAAGCTCATCAGTCTGCTTACTATGGGTGTACAGAAGATCCAAGCTTGCAGAAATCATTGTATGCCATATCGAGGTGATTACGAGACAAATGTCCAAACTATGGTCAAGTTGGTACAAGACAAAAAAGACTATCTACAAGAACAGAATACAACTTTAGTTTCCAAAGGGAAGAAGAGAAAGAAGACCGAACAGAGTTTAAAACCAATCAATAAAGAAAAGGTAGATTATTATGCACAAAGAAGAGTTCCTTCTATGGTGATGTGGTACCTTCCAGTGGTTGATCGATTGAGGAGTTTGTTCACTAACCCAGAGGATGCCGAGCTTATTGTAACACCCCAGGTGTTGGCTCACTAAATCACCTGCATAAATTGGTCATGAGCATCATCATCCTCTCATATATGCCTGTTTATGATAAGTTATTATGTATTGCCATGTTTGAGTTCATGTAATGATCGTCTCATGCTTGCTATGCTTGATTGATGGTATGTCATGACTTGCCTAGTTGTCCAATGTGCTCTACAGTAACTCAATGATGCTTAGAACACTTAATGGAACAATGTTTGTATTAAGCTCTTTGTCTAATTAAGTCTCAATGAGGCTTTGCATGGCTGTGAGTCCTAAATAAAAGTTGTAGATAATTTTATGTAGAACAAACTTTGTTTAAGGCTCATGTCATGAAAATGTGTGCAATAAGCTCAAAAATGCACATCTCTGCCGAAACCAAAGTGCTGATTTGAGCCTCCGAAAAATGGCTAAGTCATGGAATGCATTCAGTGTGTTTTTACCTCGTTTAACAGCTTGTAGTTTCTAAACTAAGCCAAACCAGAGCAAGTGCTTATAACCAAAGTTGTAGAGCATCATTAGGGCTAGAACTTTTAGTAATACACCTTTGGCTAATACTGCTCGGATTAGAAAATAAGGACCAGGGAAGAGGGTGGTTTCAGTCGGCCGGAGCCTGACTGAATCGGCATCCTGCCGATTTGAATCGGCCGGAGGTGGCCGACCGGTGCCAGCACCTGGTCGCCACTTAGCGGCCGTGCGCCGGCGGCGCAGGGCCCGCTGGCCAGGTCGACGACGCCACCACACCACCACGTCCCTGTCCCCGTCTCTCTCCCTCGCCCTCATTCCTCCCTCGCTCGGACGGAAAGGAGAGAAAGGGGAAAGGCAACGCCGACGCCGCCGCGTTTTCGCCGGCGTGCAGCTCGCCAACCAACCACACCACCTCCAAATCGCCACCGTCGGTAGCTCCACCTTGTCGCCCTCTTCCACCTAACCCAGCTAGCGCCTTCATCCATCCATTGGTGAGCCCGCATTGCTCGCTCGCCACCATCGCCATGGCCGGGCGCCGCCGCCCTCAAGCTCGCCCTGCCGGCGATGCTCCGCCGCTCTCCCCTCTATCTCATAGCCTTGTCTCGAGTTCGCCGTGAGTCGTGTAGTTGGTGTAGCTCCAGTCGGTTAGGCCAATTAGGGTTCCGGCTGGCCGAACGAAGCGTTGCCGCCCTTGGCTCGCCGAACGCCGCCGCGCACGCTAACCAAGCTCTCCGCCGTAAAGCAACTCTAGCCTCCAACACGTCTGCTTGTCGCGCCTAGGCGCAGTAGATAGTGCGCGCGGCTCAATTGAGCCCGTCGTTGCCGGGAACGGCAGGGGCGCCGTCGTGCGGCGCCGCGCCGCCATCGTCGCCGTCGAGCTCGCTCCGGCCGATGCGCGCCTCTAACCTGGCAATTCTAATCGACGCGCTAGGTCGCGGGAGCACAACGGGGGTGATGTGGTCGCCGGTGACCTCACCGCCGGCGTGGTTTCTCCGGTCAAAATCGCGCCGCCGTCGTCCCCTGTTCTGTCCGACCGACAGGTGGGCCCGTTGACCCCGTGGGTCCCGCGTGTCAGTCTGATGAAGTTAGGTTTTCGTTTTATGTTTTTCCGAAAAAATGCTTATATCTTCAATAAATCATATCCGAGAGCTAGAACAGTCCAAATGAGGTGGTTCCAATTTTGTTGGATCCCTCTGTAGATCTAGTTTTTATTAAAAATATGAAACATGGCATGTTCTGCAGTAAAAACTGTTTGGTCTATTTATTTTGTTCTAGGCCTTGGAAAATGGTTTAATGCATAACTAATTATTGGTTAGTGCTAAAAATATGAATCCAGTTGGGTTGGCTTTATTTTGACATGCTCTGTCTAGGAAAAATAATGGCTAGCATGTAAATATGTTTTGGAGGACAGTTTGCTAATTAAGTTGTTTAAATGCCTTGAATGTTCTTCTATTTATCATGCTTTCTATGCACATGCTATTGATGTGAAATTTATCACACTGCCTCTTTGTGGTTTACTGTAGCTAAGAAAAATTTAAAATCTGTTGTTTGATACTTTTCAAATGGGTTTACGAATTATCACCCTTTAGGCTTGGGTAGCTTGTTCTTTTGCTACAGGAAGTTGTACTTAGAATTTTAATGTGAAATTTGAACTGTGGTCTATGTGAGATATGAGTAGTCCACTGTAATTTTTAGGGATTTTTCTGGGTACTTTTACTATGTGCTCATTCGTGCCTTTAAATGGTGGGATTAAATGAAAAGGGTGTTTTAATAAATGTTTTAAGATTTACCATCATGTTTTCTGGTGGTTATTTGTCATGCTTTAACTTTTGGTTAAGTTGGATGAGCTTAGTTTGCATGTTTAAACATGAGTAAATAATTAATTCTCCGATTTAAGCTTTTCTGGACAGTTTATAGCACTTTCAGTTTTGCACGCTTTAGGTGATGTTTTCTGGCTTTATGGTCAATAGCAAAGTGGTAGATAATTTCATTATCTAGTTGCTGTTAAAATTTGAGAGCATTTGGTGGGGTATTTTAGGAGTTATGGTGTTATCTTGTGAGGTTCCAGAAAGGGGTCATTCTCTGGAATTTCTGGACAGACCTGGGAAATCTGTTTGTTTGACCTTTTTGATTTGTGAATCTGTCTATGATGTCTAAATAAGAGTTGTAGACAATTTCATAAGCTTTCCAGAATGTCCTCATACATGTCAATTGGATTTATAGAACTCCAGTTACAGTTACTTCTTTCAGCTGCTCTCTGTAGGACAGAAATCCTGAAATGTGCTTGCTTTGAATACTTGCCCTTGTGTGTGTGACTTATATCTTGTAGATGCTTTGCTAATTTATACACGTGATTAGGTACAGGTTGTATGCCCTTAACTGATGATGAAAAGTTATACCTTGACTTGCTTGGTGAGTGTTCAATCTTGTTTAGAGAGGAGATATGCACCTACTCTGTAATTTAAAGTGATTTGAATAGAGTCATCACCTCAGCTAGAGGGTTTAGGGTTGTTGCTGTTATTTACTCTCTACTTGGTCATCCTTTGCATCCATTATGCTCATTATGCATTGCATTCAATAGGTTCGCCGAAGGGGGTGACAGTCTTGGAGTTCGGGGACCTGCAGCCGGAGCACCAGGAGGAGGAGCAGGTAGTAGCCGGCGAAAGCAACTCCGTCGGAGAAGAAGAACTAACTGAGTGCCCGAATCACGAGCCTGCTACTTTTGTGAAAGGCAAGCCCCGGAGCATATTAAGTTCCCAAGTTTTATAAAATGCACTTGAGTACTTTATGTTGTTTATTGCATTAAGTTTAGGAGTTGGTTGAAGATGTTGTTGCATTTATCCTATCCTTGTCCAAGATATATTTTTATATCCTGAATCCTATGTCTAGGTTAGGAGCGATGCAAATGCTTAGCCCCGCTTAGACCGGTAGAAGTCGGGTGATTTCCCGTCATCCGCGAGTTATAGGTGGTTACTCTGGTCAAGGTTGGCTATATGTGCTATCGTGGAACATGAACCATGTGTTAATTTTGAAAGGAAGGCCGGGCAGGGACAGTGGACCCTGTCTATGCCGGTTAAGGACTGGAAGCGTCGTCCGTTCTTGGTCATGTTGAACGCAGCCCCTCACATAGCTGGCCAGACCCGAGCGTCTGACCGTGAAACTCGTTAGTTCAACTCAAGCCGGGAACGCGGGCGGCGGTTGGGCAATTCGCGGGATAGCGGCATACTAGACCAAGGGCAAGCATGTCTAACTGTCCTGGCGTCGTCCTTGGGTTTGCATGACTTGAACATCCCGGCTATCCGACTTTCCGGTCTTGCCGACGTGATAACCGGGCCCGAGCCCGAGTCGCATTTAAGAGTAACCTAAGGCGACTCGATCCAGTCCCTTTGGGTGTGTGTTGGGAATACCCCCTCGAGCTCGGTTGGAATCGATTCGAATCGCCGTCTCTCCCGGATAGTGAGAACTTGACTATTGCCTCCGGCTTCGTAGATTACACTAAATAATTATGGTTCAAAGTTGATATGGATATTAATGAAAGCTGCACCAAAATGAATATGGTTATTAATGCTTGTTATAAATAAGTGTTTGCTTAGTACAGGACACATTTAGATGGAAGGTAAAATAATTTAAGCTGCTGCTAGTATAATTAATTATTCATCAATTATCGCTTGTACTTTTATGCAAAATGTTGTCAAGCTAGCTCCACTTATATTTCAGCCTTGCATAATCCTTGGTGTCATTTATTTCTGGTTTATGACGGGTAAGTCTAGCTGAGTACATCCTTGTACTCAGGGTTTATTTCCCTCTTGTTGCAGATGATATCCTTTATACAAAGCTACTTGCTTGGTATGTCTTCACCCCTGCAGGGGATGAGGACTAGATCTCGGGCAAAGATCGTTTCCTTTATCTTATCATATGCTTTTGTGGGATGACTATGGAACTGGCATGTATCTGAACTAAGTGTGTGTTCTCGAATGGTTTTAAAACTTTGTGGCTTTTATTATTACGCAAACCGGTATTGTAATAACTAAGTACTTCTATGTTATGTAACTTGTGAACTATTTGTGAACTCCGATGTAACGGATGGTGAATTATGTTAAGTTGCGTTCGATCTTGGCTTGTATGTTTTGTTGGTTTGAAATCCTTCGAGATTTCCGGACTACCGGGATTATATGGGCTCAAGTGTGGAATTAGTCACTTCAGTGATTGATTTATACTTGTGCTCTTATAATTTGGTCGGTTCTGTTACAGTGGCATCGAGCAAGATTTGACGTAATTCACCATTTGTCTATTTAAAAACAAAAGGATTTGTTTGCAAAACGGGAATATTTTTGGGTAAAACCCTAGAGTTATACTTAGGATTTAAATCTGAAATTAAAATGTTTATCATGCTAGTGGTCATCCCTTATGCCCTATTAAGGATTATTAGGTGGCTTATATAAGTACTAACTTGGGGGTTTTTATTCTTGCATCGACGACCATGCCAAGGTGAGAAGTTTGATGACCGCAATACGCTGCCCTGTGGTTTAATGGTGGAGGCAGCCTTCATATATGAAATAGCCATATATGTGGTAGATTAAATTTTTGCAGCTACGCCCAAGGTAAGGGGAGTTGTGAGAGCATGACTGTCCAACCGGCGGTCTAGGGAAGTGCTAGATTGTCATATTGGATTAATTGTATGTCAAAACCATGCAATTATGAAGGTATTTAATTGTGGGTAAACTGTCGGGTAGTTGTGATACCGAAGCGAATGTGTTGGGACGCATTCGTGGAAAGTATTTAGCTTTTACTGCCTTCCAAGGATTTTGTTGTTCGTGCAATTTTTATATTGGGAACTGTTGGGCTGCAATGAATTCTTCTGCAGGTACACTAACAGCGCAAACATGTAGACCGGCTAGTTACGTATATTGAGAGAACGTATGTATGCCACCGTCTAGAACGTTAGAAAAATAAATTTATTCTAGGATGTGAGGACGTTGGAACGTTTCATGCATCATGATTAAATACATTGCTCACTCACTAAATTTTTCCCTCCCTTAAAATAATCGTTCTGTTATATAAGGTTTCTTACCCTTGTAATTAAATATTGTTCCACAGATGGCCTCCTCTTCGTCAGATCCTCGCCAGCGTGGCCACTTCCTGGAGTACTTTGGCACCCCCACTCTCTTGTGGAGGGTGTTGAAGTTAGCGGGGCACACCAAGCCTCCTCGCTACTCCTGGAGAGCTGTTGAGGGGCAAGGCTATGCTGTGACGCTGAGGATCAAGGAAAGGCCAAGTATCCCTCAGATTCAGCCGATCACCATCACCATGGGTGGCGATACTCTGTAGGAGGCAGTTCGCATGTGGCTTTTCACATGCTCAAGAAGATCCGGTCGAGATCACCCCCGATGGAGTTCAATGGGACCTATTGGGAACTTTCCTAAGGAGTGCCCAACTTCCCCGGACTGACCGGGAGCAGGGATCCTACTCGTGCTCGTTCGCAATGAGGGATGAGCGCGCCGGTAGCACTTGTGATGCAATGAGTGCTATGTTTGCCGTCATGAAGCTCTCGGCGGATCAGCAAAGATGGTCTCGCAAGGTCGTGTGAATGCAGCACAAGAGGAGATTATCGGGCTTAGTGCGGTAGGAAGGGAAAGGAGCGCATACCTGACCACGCTTTTAGGTGCTAGACCGGAGGCACACAGGCCGAGGCTCGTCGGGGTTCGATCCACCGGCACCGGGCGCAGTGCAGGAGCGTGACGCAGCTATTCGCGAGCGTGATGCAGCTATCCGTGAGCGCGATGCAGTCATTCAGGAGCGAGATACAGACTTGGAGCGTATCATGGGGACTGTCAACCGCCGTGAGCGTCGCTTTCTGAATGAGATTAGAGACCTCCGTCGCCAGAATGATGCTTTGGAGGAATACTACAACGCTCTTCACGAGGAGATCCACATGAGGCAGAATGAGATGCATCCTCTTCTTCCTCCTGAGCCACAGCAAGATCCAGGAGTTATAGCTGAGGATGAGGATGTGGAGATGGCAGAAGATGATCCTGAGGAGCAGGTTCAGCCAGATGCAGCACCACCTGAGGCAGATGATGACTTGGGTCTCGACTCTGAGGATGATGCTTAGACTAGCTCCTAGTTCTAATTAGCCCCTTAGGGATGCTTTTGATGGATGAATGTAATTCACGGGTTATATCTTTTCTGAACATCCATGATGTAATAGTAATTAGGCCGTGACTCTATTTGGACCTTGCTTTTGTAGACCTCGAGGACTTGTTGGAACAAGTGTTTCGCTCCCGGGGGGGTGAGCTAATTATGTCTATCGCACTTTGTGTTAAATTGATGCACGACTCGCTATCATTGTGCTATTATGTTGTTGATGTTGTCGAATGGAAATGAGTTATTGTGCCCTGTTTTATTGTATGAATGTATTTCTCTCCAATGAATACAGTTCGGCATAATTTGATCATTGTCTATGTTTTATCCAAACATCAACACTGATGCTCAATTGGATGTGTGATGCAGATGCCGCGCCATAACACCCGCGCGGGTAGTCTTGGGGAGGTGTTTGTGCTGATCCACCACCACCGCCACCGCCTCCTACTCCAAATGAGCTAATGGCTATGTTGGCCGAGGGACGGCGGGCTTTGGCTGATCTTTGTTCGAAATTAGCCAACCGTGATGGACATCGTGGGCGTCGGGACCACGATCGGGAGCAAGATCTGATGATTTCGAGGGATTTCTTGGGCACTAATCCACCTGTTTTCAAGGAAGTCAAGAGCCACCGGAAGCTGATGAGTGGCTAAATACTATAAGGCGAGAAGTTCCGTATCTTTGAATGTGCCCCGACAATATGAAAACCGAGTATGCTTCGCACCGGCTGCAGGGTCCTGCGCAGGGGATTTGGTGGGCTCATCATCGTACCACCTACCCCGAAAATGTTCCTATTTCTTGGGAGCGTTTCGGCTGACTTCGTGGGCGCTACATTCCGCCCGGTCTTATGGCAATCAAGCATACCGAGTTTATGAAATTAACTCAAGGCAACAAGAGTGTGACTGGGTATCTGCAAGATTTCAATAACTTGTCCCGTATGCACCAGAATTTGTTGATACTTGAAGCTAAGAAGATCGCTAGTTTTAAGCGGGGTCTTGGTCCTAAGTTAATGAAGACGATGAGTACCAGCAAATGCACCACTTTTAATGACTTTATCGGTGATACTCTTACTCAAGAGAATAGCAATGCTTTGTGTATGCTTTGCTTCTAAGAGCCGTAAGAGAGCTTTTGATGCTTTGGGTCATCTCAATCCAAGGCTCCAGTGGTTTCTAGGGCTCCTTATCGCCTCCCACTGCACCTTCTCGCTATCGACCACCACAGAAGAAGAATCAAAACAAGACTGGTTATCGTAAGGGTTTTACGGTTGCTCGCCAAAGGGCTCTTCCCCGGTCCGTCCCCGCTCTAATGTTCCACCAAGCCACATGCCGTCTTTGGAATTGTGGCAAATCGGGGCATTGGTCCAAGAATTGTCCTTATCCCAAGAAGCGGGGGAATCGAAATGCACCCCGCTCGGGGGCATGTGCACTACACTTTGTTGAGAGAAATCCCTTTGGTGAGAGGCAGATCCGCGGTTGGTAAGTTCTTAGTCAATCATCATCCTGCTATTGTGCTATTTGATTACGGTGCTTCTCATTCATTCATGAGCCCTATATTTGCATCCCCGAGCACAACATGGAGATAATTAACCTTGAAGAGGGTAAGTTCAATATAAGTGCAGCGGGCAATCCGTGGCGACTAACCGATAGTAAAAGGTGTGCGTCTTGATATTGGTGGGCGAGTATATAGTGAAACCTTCATCATTCTACCTAACCTAAAGATAGACGTGATCCTAGGGATGAAGTGGATGAGCAGCAACGGTGTTCTTATTGATACATCCACTAGAGTGGTTATGTTACGAGATCCGGGCACAAGAGAAGCTTTTCTAGTGCCTCTTTCGGAGTTTGTGGATTCAAATCCGACGGCAAATTCTGTTTTAAGTGACAGTATTGCTGCCATACCAGTGGTATGTGAGTTTCCGGATGTCTTCCCAGAAGAGTTGCCCGGCCTACCACCGGTACGTGATGTCGAGTATAAGATAGATTTAATCCCAGGTGCCGCACCCATCTCTAGAAGGCCTTACCGTATGCCCCCAAATGAGTTGGCTATAATGAAGGAAGAACTTAAGAAGTTGATGACACAAGGCTTGATCCGTCCTAGTTCCTCTCCATGGGGCTGTCCGGCTATCTTTGTCAAGAAGAAAGATCAATCCTTGCGTATGTGTGTAGATTATCGGCCTCTAAATGAAGTTACTATCAAAAATAAATATCCTTTGCCCCGGATTGATATCTTATTTGATCAACTCTCTCGAGCCAAAGTGTTTTCCAAGATTGATTTACGTTCGGGGTATCATCAGATTCGCATCCGTCCTAAAGATATTGAAAAGACGGCTTTCGCAACCAGGTATGGGTTATATGAGTATCTTGTCATGTCTTTTGGTCTGACGAATGCTCCTGCCCATTTCATGTACCTGATGAATTCGGTATTCATGCCGGAATTGGATAAGTTCATTGTGGTATTCATTGATGATATCTTGGTTTATTCTGAGAATAAGGAAGACCATGCTAAGCATTTAAGGGTGGTGTTGTCCAGATTGCGAGAACATCAACTTTATGCTAAATTCAGCAAGTGTGCGTTCTGGTTGAAGGAAGTCTCTTTCCTTGGTCATATTCTCTCAGAAAATGGGGTTTCTGTAGATCCTGCAAAAGTGCAACAGGTCTTAGATTGGGAGCCTCCAACCACAGTCTCTGAAGTCCGTAGTTTCCTTGGTCTTGCTGGGTATTATCGCAGGTTTATTCCTGACTTCTCTAAAATAGCAAAGCCTATGACCAAACTACTTTAGAAAGGCGAAGAGTTTGTTTGGACCTCGGAATGCGAGTCCGCGTTTCGCATTTTGCGAACTTTGTTGACTTCTGCTCCTGTCTTAGCTCAACCAGATATTGAGAAGCCCTTTGATGTTTATTGCGATGCCTCGGGCACTGGTCTTGGTTGTGTGCTTATGCAGGAGGGACGAGTTATTGCTTATGCTTCTCGTCAGTTGCGAAAACACGAAGTTAACTATCCCACACATGATCTAGAGTTGGCGGCAGTAGTTCATGCTTTGAAGATATGGAGACATTACTTGTTGGGTAATGTGTGTCACATTTACACTGATCATAAAAGCCTGAAGTATATCTTTACTCAACCTGAGTTGAATATGCGTCAACGAAGGTGGCTTGAGTTGATCAAGGACTACAATTTGCAAGTGCACTACCATCCTGGAAAGGCAAATGTAGTTGCTGATGCACTGAGTAGAAAGTCTCATTCTAGTTCTGCTATCCAAGGAGACTATCACTTAGCTCACCTTATGCATCCAGTGGTACTCCACAACATCACTTTGAGCTCTACTCTTACAGATAAGATTATTGAGGCTCAAAAGACTGATGTGGGCATCTTTCATATCAAGAAGAAAATGAAGTTAAAACCAGCCACTCGCTTTTGCGTGGATGAAAGGGGTGTCTTATGGTTTGATGATCGTCTAGTGGTACCCAAAGATAAAGACCTTAGGCAACAAATCTTAGCTGAAGCTCATTCTTCCAACTATTCCATCCATCCAGGTAGTAGCAAGATGTATGAAGACTTGAGACATAGATTTTGGTGGACCAAAATGAAGCTAGAAATTGCTGACTTTGTTGCTCGTTGTGATACTTGTTGTCGGGTTAAAGCAGTCCATCTTAAACCTCTTTGGTCCACTCCGACCTCTCTCTGTCCCTAGCTGGAAGTGGGAAGAAATCAGCATGGACTTTATCACTGGTTTGCCAACAACTCAAAAGGGGCATGACTCAATCACGGGTGATTGTGGATCGCCTGACTAAATCTGCACATTTCATTCCGGTCGGTACTTCTATCAAGCCCTATCGGTGTCTTTGATTTATACATGGCTCAAATTTATCGGCTCCATGGTGTTCCTAAAACCATCATATCGATCGAGGGCCACAATTTGTTGCACGTTTCGGGAGCATATGCACAAAGCATTGGGCACCAACTTGCTCCGTAGTTCAGCTTATCACCCTCAAACCTCCGGTCGAGACGAAAGAGTTAATCAAATTCTAGAAGACTTGCTACGGTCTTGTGTTCTATCTGCAGGAGGATCTTGGGAGAGCTGGTTACCTTTGGCCGAGTTCTCATATAACAATAGTTATCAGGAAAGTATCAAGATGGCTCCTTTTGAAGCGTTGTATGGAAGAAGATGTCGAACACCTTCTCACTGGGTTGAGCCTGGTGAACGTTGGTATTATGGACTGGAGTTAATCCAGGAAGCCGAGGAGAAAGTGAAGGTGATCCAGCAACACATTAAGGCTACTCAGTCTCGACAAAAGAATTATGCAGATAAGCGTAGGCGCCCTATTGAGTTTGAAGTTGGTGACTATGTGTATCTTAAGGTGTCTCCCATGAAAGGTGTGCAACGTTTTGGTGTTAAAAGGAAGTTGGCCCCGAGGTATGTGGGTCCTTACCAAATCCTGGAGAAAAGAGGAAGGGTAGCATATAAAATCCAGTTACCACCAGAGATGAGTGCTATCTTTGATGTTTTCCATGTGTCCCAACTCAAGAAATGCCTTCGGGTGCCTGAAGAAAGAATAGAAACGCAAGATGTGGAGTTAAAATCAGATTTAACGTATGAAGCACGGCCGGTGAAGGTTCTTGATACCAAAGAGAGGATTACACGTAATCGAGTGATCCGGTTTCATAAGGTCACTTGGAACAATGAGAGTGATTGGGATGCTACTTGGGAAAGAGAAGATTATCTAAGAGAAGTGTATCCTGCATTTGCTGAGCAATGGTATGTTTACCTAATCTCGGGACGAGATTCCTTTAAGGGGGGAGGGCTGTAACACCCCAGGTGTTGGCTCACTAAATCACCTGCATAAATTGGTCATGAGCATCATCATCCTCTCATATATGCCTGTTTATGATAAGTTATTATGTATTGCCATGTTTGAGTTCATGTAATGATCGTCTCATGCTTGCTATGCTTGATTGATGGTATGTCATGACTTGCCTAGTTGTCCAATGTGCTCTACAGTAACTCAATGATGCTTAGAACACTTAATGGAACAATGTTTGTATTAAGCTCTTTGTCTAATTAAGTCTCTAGATGATAGTTGACCAAATTTCCCTCCTAGACCTCTTCTCTTTGACTGTTTCAAATCTGCAAGCTAGAGGCTTTGCATGGCTGTGAGTCCTAAATAAAAGTTGTAGATAATTTTATGTAGAACAAACTTTGTTTAAGGCTCATGTCATGAAAATGTGTGCAATAAGCTCAAAAATGCACATCTCTGCCGAAACCAGTGCTGATTTGAGCCTCTGAAAAATGGCTAAGTCATGGAATGCATTCAGTGTGTTTTTACCTCTGTTTAACAGCTTGTAGTTTCTAAACTAAGCCAAACCAGAGCAAGTGCTTATAACCAAAGTTGTAGAGCATCATTAGGGCTAGAACTTTTAGTAATACACCTTTGGCTAATACTGCTCGGATTAGAAAATAAGGACCAGGGGAAGAGGGTGGTTTCAGTCGGCGGAGCTGATGAATCGGCATCCTGCCGATTTGAATCGGCCGGAGGTGGCCGACCGGTGCCAGCACCTGGTCGCCACTTGGCGGCCGTGCGCCCCGCGCGGGGCCCGCTGGCCAGGTCGACGACGCCACCACACCACCACGTCCCTGTCCCGTCTCTCTCCCTCGCCCTCATTCCTCCCTCGCGCTCGGACAGACAGGAGAGAAAGGGGGAAAGGCAACGCCGACGCCGCCGCGTTTTCGCCGGCGTGCAGCTCGCCAACCACAGCACCACCTCCAAATCGCCACCGTCAGTAGCTCCACCTTGTCGTCCTCTTCCACCTGACTCAGCTAGCGCCTTCATCCATCCATTGGTGAGCCCGCATTGCTCGCTCCGCCACCATCGCCATGGCCGGAGCGCCGCCGAGCCTCAACCTCGCCCTGGCCGGCGATGCTCCGCCGCTCTCCCTCTATCTCGCGCACTGTCTCGAGTTCGCCGTGAGTCGTAGTTGGTGTAGCTCCAGTCGGTTAGGCCAATTAGGGTTCCGGCTAGCCGGAACGAAGCGCGCCGCCGCCGCGCTCTCGCCGGAAGGCGCGCCGCGCAACCAAATACTCCGCCGTAGCAACTCTAGCCTCCAACACGTGCGCTTGCTTCGCCTAGGCGCAGTAGATAGTGCGCGGCTCAATTGAGCCCGTCGTTACCGAGAACGGGCAGGGGCGCCGTCGTGCAAGCGCCCGCAAAGTGCCGCCAAAATCGTCGCCGTCGAGCTCGCCCCGGCCGATCTGTAACCTCTAACCTACCCTAATCGACGCGCTAGGTCGCGGGGGAGCACAACGGGGTGATGTGGTGGCGGTGACCTCACCGCCGGCGTGGTTTCTCGGTCAAAATCAGCGCCGCCGTCGTCCCTGTTCTGTCCGACCGACAGGTGGGCCCGTTGACCCCGTGGGTCCCGCGTGTCGGTCCCGATGAAGTTAGGTTTTCGTTTTATGTTTTTCCGAGAAAATGCTTATATCTTCAATAAATCATATCTGGAGCTAGAATAGTCCAAATGAGGTGGTTCCAATTTTGTTGGATCCCTCTGTAGATCTAGTTTTTATTAAAAATATGAAACATGGCATGTTCTGCAGTAAAAACTGTTTGGTCTATTTATTTTGTTCTAGGCCTTGGAAAATGGTTTAATGCATAACTAATTATTGGTTAGTGCTAAAAATATGAATCCAGTTGGGTTGGCTTTATTTTGACATGCTCTGTCTAGGAAAAATAATGGCTAGCATGTAAATATGTTTTGGAGGACAGTTTGCTAATTAAGTTGTTTAAATGCCTTGAATGTTCTTCTATTTATCATGCTTTCTATGCACATGCTATTGATGTGAAATTTATCACACTGCGTCTTTGTGGTTTACTGTAGCTAAGAAAAATTTAAAATCTGTTGTTTGATACTTTTCAAATGGGTTTACGAATTATCACCCTTTAGGCTTGGGTAGCTTGTTCTTTTGCTACAGGAAGTTGTACTTAGAATTTTAATGTGAAATTTGAACTGTGGTCTATGTGAGATACGAGTAGTCCACTGTAATTTTTAGGGATTTTTCTAGGTACTTTTACTATGTGCTCATTCGTGCCTTTAAATGGTGGGATTAAATGAAAAGGGTGTTTTAATAAATGTTTTAAGATTTACCATCATGTTTTCTGGTGGTTATTTGTCATGCTTTAACTTTTGGTTAAGTTGGATGAGCTTAGTTTGCATGTTTAAACATGAGTAAATAATTAATTCTCCGATTTAAGCTTTTCTGGACAGTTTATAGCACTTTCAGTTTTGCACGCTTTAGGTGATGTTTTCTGGCTTTATGGTCAATAGCAAAGTGGTAGATAATTTCATTATCTAGTTGCTGTTAAAATTTGAGAGCATTTGGTGGGGTATTTTAGGAGTTATGGTGTTATCTTGTGAGGTTCCAGAAAGGGGTCATTCTCTGGAATTTCTGGACAGACCTAGGAAATCTGTTTGTTTGACCTTTTTGATTTGTGAATCTGTCTATGATGTCTAAATAAGAGTTGTAGACAATTTCATAAGCTTTCCAGAATGTCCTCATACATGTCAATTGGATTTATAGAACTCCAGTTACAATTACTTCTTTCAGCTGCTCTCTGTAGGACAGAAATCCTGAAATGTGCTTGCTTTGAATACTTGCCCTTGTGTGTGTGACTTATATCTTGTAGATGCTTTGCTAATTTATACACGTGATTAGGTACAGGTTGTATGCCCTTAACTGATGATGAAAAGTTATACCTTGACTTGCTTGGTGAGTGTTCAATCTTGTTTAGAGAGGAGATATGCACCTACTCTGTAATTTAAAGTGATTTGAATAGAGTCATCACCTCAGCTAGAGGGTTTAGGGTTGTTGCTGTTATTTACTCTCTACTTGGTCATCCTTTGCATCCATTATGCTCATTATGCATTGCATTCAATAGGTTCGCCGAAGGGGTGACGGTCTTGGAGTTCGGGGACCTGCAGCCGGAGCACCGGGGAGGGCGAGCGGGTAGTAGCCGGCGAAAAAGCAACTCCGTCGGAGAAGAAGAACTAACTGAGTGCCCGAATCACGAGCCTGCTACTTTTGTGAAAGGCAAGCCCTGAGCATATTAAGTTCCCAAGTTTTATAAAATGCACTTGAGTACTTTATGTTGTTTATTGCATTAAGTTTAGGAGTTGGTTGAAGATGTTGTTGCATTTATCCTATCCTTGTCCAGTATATATTTTATATCCTGAATCCTATGTCTAGGTTAGGAGCGATGCAAATGCTTAGCCCTGCTTAGACCGGTAGAAGTCGGGTGATTTCCTGTCATCCGCGAAGTTATAGGTGGTTACTCTCGGTCACGGTTGGCTATATGTGCTATCGTGGAACATGAACCATGTGTTAATTTTGAAAGGAAGGCCGGGCAGGGACAGTGGACCCTGTCTGTGCCGGTTAAGGACTGGAAGCGTCGTCCGTTCTTGGTCATGTTGAACGCAGCCCCTCACATAGCTGGCCAGACCCGAGCGTCTGACCGTGAAACTCGTTAGTTCAACTCAAGCCGGGAACGCGGGCGGCGGTTGGGCAATTCGCGGGATAGCGGCATACTAGACCAAGGGCAAGCATGTCTAACTGTCCTGGCGTCGTCCTTGGGTTTGCATGACTTGAACATCCTGGCTATCCGACTTTCCGGTCTTGCCGACGTGATAACCGGGCCCGAGCCTGAGTCGTACGAAGAGTAAACTAAGGCGACTCTGATCCAGTCTGCCTGGGTGTGTGTTGGGAATACCCCCTGAGCTCAGTTGGAATCGATTCGAATCGCCGTCTCTCCCGGATAGTGAGAACTTGACTATTGCCTCCGGCTTCGTAGATTACACTAAATAATTATGGTTCAGAGTTGATATGGATATTAATGAAAGCTGCACCAAAATGAATATGGTTATTAATGCTTGTTATAAATAAGTGTTTGCTTAGTACAGGACACATTTAGATGGAAGGTAAAATAATTTAAGCTGCTGCTAGTATAATTAATTATTCATCAATTATCGCTTGTACTTTTATGCAAAATGTTGTCAAGCTAGCTCCACTTATATTTCAGCCTTGCATAATCCTTGGTGTCATTTATTTCTGGTTTATGACGGGTAAGTCTAGCTGAGTACATCCTTGTACTCAGGGTTTATTTCCCTCTTGTTGCAGATGATATCCTTTATACAGGCTACTGCTTGGTATGTCTTCACCCTGCAGGGGATGAGGACTAGATCTCGGGCAAAGATCGTTTCCTTTATCTTATCATATGCTTTTGTGGGATGACTATGGAACTGGCATGTATCTGAACTAAGTGTGTGTTCTCGAATGGTTTTAAAACTTTGTGGCTTTTATTACTGCAAACTGGTATTGTAATAACTAAGTACTTCTATGTTATGTAACTTGTGAACTATT